>JAIUZE010032749.1:0-111361 GCA_022085475.1 Heliosperma pusillum | reverse complement strand
AAAATAGGTTAAGGAGTATGAGATATTTAAGTGGAAAAGTCAATTAAAGTCAAAGACGGTTCAAAAGTCAAGAAAAGTCAAAGACGACTTAAAATTCAAGAAAAGTCAAAGACGACTTAAAATTCAAGAAAAGTCAAAGACGACTTAAAATTCAAGAAAAGTCAAACTCGACTCGAAAGTCAAGAAAAGTCAAACTCGACTCAAAAGTCAAGAAAAGTCAAACTCGACTCAAAAGTCAAGAAAAGTCAAACTCGAATCAAAAGTCAAGAAAAGTCAAACTCGTCTTAAGACGGGATTTTCATGGAATCTCGCAGAAATTCCAAATACGAACTCGGAAATTCTAAATTCGACTCGAAACATAGAAAGCTAATTTAAAACTTAAAATTGCTGAAAAGATTTCGTAAAATATTTCTACTAGAAAAATAGGGTACATTTCCGGGTGTTACACTAGACCTAGAATTTTGGATGTTTTGAGAAATTAAGGTTCACTTGGGCGATTGATAGATTATGGGTAGTGTGTAATAATTATATGCTATTATGTTATTATAGGTGCCTATATTGGTAAAAGACTAGGTTGCTAGCTTGCTTTGGTTGGATTTGCCAAAAAGGTAGAGATTTGTCTACTCAATTTTAGTTTACATTTGAAATTGTTGTGACTTGAGAATGTGTGACATTGTTCATGTGAATTATTTGATCTATGATAATGTTTGATCAATGTTGATACATTATGAAAGGATGATATATATGAGGTTGTGATAAGAGATATTCATGTTGTTGGGACCGGTACGAGTAACTGGATCCTTTGTGGCACCGTCGTACGCAGAGGGACGTGAACGTTCAATGGTCAGGGGAGTGGTCGAGAACCACATGATCGTTGCCTTGTGATTTGTACAAGCATCTGGATGCTTTGTGATTTGTAGCAAGCGCTCTTAATTATGATTGAGGTTGATTCATGTGATGATATTTGATTCGGTTAATCACGTTGTGCCTATGTATGATCATGTGGGCCTTGTCACTCGTGTTTCCTAAGTATTACGTATTGATTTCTCTACTCAACTTTGGTTGACGTATGTTATCTCTTGTGAGATTCCTTTAAAATCTATATATTAACCGTGATCCCTACTACAAATTCCTGGTTTTAGCGACGCTTTTAAAGTCGAATTATGACACTTAGAAGCGTCACAAAATATTTTATCGACGCTTTGTTAAAGCGTCGAATTTTGGCGCGTCAGAAATTTTCGTCGGTTTTTGTCGTCACCCAAATCGACAGTATTAAGCGTCGCCTTGTACTAATGTGACACTTCCAGGCGTCGAGATTGAGATTGAAGTCAGTGTCATTTTTTATCATATTGACGCTTTGTTGTGTCAAGAAATTGCCATATGCAAGTAACTCTTTGGCCTCCTTAACACAGAAAAGCTTCATAATTTTTGATAATTATTACCAAAAATCTTTAAATCAAATACAATAATACAAAGTAACAAAACATCACTCATACCAAAAAAAAAATACTAATAGATTATTATGAATAAAAGTGTCTTAATAACCAAATTAAAGTTGGAGTATTACAAAGCAAGACAATCTTACATACCAAACCAAGAAAAATGAAATTTTTACAGCATAAATTCTAGTGTATCATTTAGCTTCAACTTAGCTATGATTCCCATACAATTATACATCTCCCTTTGACCTACTACAAAATTCTTAGTTTCACAAGAAGAAAAAGGAGCTCCATTGTCTTCCAAATCACTCGCGACTGATATATAAGGAGTTGTATGGCAATAGCTGTGAAGAGAAAAACACTAAAGGATAAAAAATATTTGCTTGAAGTAGAGGCGCAGTCACATCACAAGATTCATCTGTATAAAATAGCCACCAACAATGGGTATGACTGAGTTCGAAAACCATAGTTTTAACATGAGTTCCTGGAAACATAAATCAATTAGTAAGGTCCTATACATATCATGTATTAAAAAATTAAAATGAGATATGCACACTTAAGAAACACTACATACACACTACATACAGAGGAAGGAAACTATAAACTAACAATAGAAAATATACATACAAAGACTAGGGGAACAATACAATTATATTACGACTTTAAGGACCGGTTTAAATGGGGAAATCTAGAGGAGAAGGAGGGGGGCGGGCATATAAAATGCCTTGATAGCAATTACTGATGGATAACAACTGAGGGGAAGTGATTTAGAGGGATCTATTTTCCATCTTCCAAGACAAATTAAGATCATTTCAAACATAAGATAGATTTGAAGAGAAATTGTATCCAAACACTACTACTCTGTTCTCCCTCCCCTTTTATTCCCTCGCATATTGCTTGTGGGATCATAGATAGACCTAAAGACAATAGTAAATATATAGGTAAGATCAACAAATCATCTGTTCAAAACTAACAAAAAAAATAATCCTTAAAAAAGAAGGATGATTACACTACCTTCTGCTTATAAATCATTGCGCACTTATTATAAGGTGCAGACAATCCTGCGATAAAATTAAGTGTGTCCTTGTTATAATGTGCTGCACTACCAATCATGTTCCTTCACAGACTACAAATAAATAACAAATAAAAACTATGGAAAAGTAAATTACATTTCAAAGCATTCAAGTGAAAATAAGTCTACAAGGTAAAAAGATTTACCACTTCATATCTTGTCAAGATTAGTTAAAGCCGGGGGTTTACTCAGTTGTAGAGAAAGGCATTGTTGCACTCGAGCAATAACCTCCATTTATACAAAACTGCTACAACAGAAACAACAACAACAACAACAACAACAACAACAACAACAACAACAACAACACCAACACCAACACCAACACCAACACCAACACCAACAACACCAACAACATCAACAATATCACTCTCTTCATGTCTCATTGGCTTCCTCATCAACTTGAACACCATCTTTTAATGTGTTGCCCTTGAAAGCAGTATTTAAAAGAAATAGAATAAGAAATTGAACAGTTAAAGCACTCTTAAGAAATTGAACAGTTTAAACATAAAGTGCTGAAAAATAGATTACTCAGAGAACTGCAAGTACCTTACCAAATTATTATAAGCTTCCAGAAATCCATGATGACAAAAAATAGCTATTTCATAATGAAGAATTGTCATCCAGTTCCTCTCGCTCATAGTATATGCTGCAATATTCTTTGTGGGAGATCGTCATAACATGAGTTATCATATTAATCCAACTTGACGATGCATATATAAGTGAGAAAACAAATTCATGAACATAGACAAAGTTTTAACTCTATCTTTTCTCAAAAACAAAATACTTGTCCAAATTCATGGCTATCAATGCTAAATTGAGCTATGTCATCTAAAGCGGCATGATCTTTGTTCAAAGAAGCGTTAATAAAAAACAGGGTTGAAAGTAGTTTATATTTTCTCTAGTGGTTATACCATCTCACTAATAGTTACCTCAATAATTAAATTAAAATATTTCATCCTCATAACATATATAGAAACAGAGTATTTGTAAATATAATGATCACCAACCTTGTCTGAATGAGCTTAAAGTTAGAACTTACTTATGAGAGTATTCTTTTTACTTTTTGACAATACCAAATTTTTGTGGACTAATTAATGTACACCATTATTATTTAAGGAAAACTACATAATAACATATACTCCCTCCATCCAAGTCTTTTGTTTGTTTACTTTTGCTCTTGGCACAAAGAGCAAGGAAAGAGTAGAGAGCCATTTGTGGTTCTATATAGTGGATAACAAGTGAACAATAGTCCCATTGGGGGATCAAATTACTCATAGTATACCTTCCGTAATACAGAAAGGTAAACATATAAATGAAACATCTTAAATTGGAAATGGTATATAAATGACCGGGCCAAAGGGAGTAAAAAACATTCAAGTGTCTGTCTTTGAGGCATCTCATCTTTCTATCAATAATAACAATATAATTGACACTATAATGTGAATTCATATGGGTAAAATCATTGACTAGCATACGATAATAGTAATAAGTAATACTACTCCGACCAAGCCTAACAAAAACATACTCTGTAGTTCACATAGAGTATGAAGTAGCTCCATTAAGACCAAACCTTAGTTATCAAAGGAGCAAGGTGCACCAAGCCTGAAAGATATAAATTTGATACTATCTCTTTACACGCAACGATGAGCAGCTAACTATACCAGTGTAATACTCCGTATTTTTAAGTCAAAGTCAAAGTCAACTTGGTCAACGCGTATTAGAAATGTGATTGTGTAAATGAGTAATATAGTTATTTGTAGTGATTGTAGTCCTAAAAGGAAAAGGAATTATAGTCTAGTTTCCTAATAAGTATTATTATTATTATATATTAGTTTCCTAATAACTATTATTATTATATTATTTTCTAGTTTCCTAATAATTTTCCTTGTCACTATATAAGCCTCTTTAAGTCTTTTAGCTTCTATTCATTCTAACTTTTACAATTCTCATAATAAATAAATTTGGGATCTTGCATCTACTTCTATTGGATTCAACCTTTTGTCTTGTGACGGATTCATAGAAGATTAATTATAGTGTTTTATGGATGTGCTTGTGCTCGGAAGATTTGCGAAAAGGTAGGAAGCTACTCAACTTGTTAGTTTGTCTTTATAACTCCGTTAATTATCTTGAGATGGAATTAATTGTTTCTTGTTGTGGATTTCATTGCCTTGAGTTGTCTTACCATGATACATGTGGCCTTGTGATGTTATCTTACGTGTTGCCTTATGATGTTGGAAGCCATCTTATAAGTGATAAAAGTTAACTTGAGATGCTATGAAACTGTCAGATGCTATGAAACTGTCTTGTGATGTTATAAATTTGTCCTGCGTTGTTGGCAATCGTGAATATTGATATTGATATTGTTATTGTTGGAGATGGAGATGAAATTTGCTATGAGGCAAATATTGGTAGGCCAGACACAGCTGCGGTTGTGGTCCTGAGATTGGTCGGCCAGGCACGGGGTGTTGAAGGTCCGTGGTCCTGAGATATTTGAGTAGGCCAGGCACGGTGGTGTTCGGGTTGTTACCGTGGGCCTGCAGACCCGCGCCGTTGTGGGGCGTGTGGTATTTGTGACTGGGAGATTGTGATGCGGTGCAGGATTATGTATTATTGTATCATGATAATGTGATTGCAAGAACGGTTATAACAATATTATTTGTTACTGTTGTATAGTTTGCTACTCAACCCTTGGTTGACTTGTTTATTTCTTTTGATCAAATAAATTTGGTGCCTGCTTTAATTGATGGCATCCTGCTATGAACCATTTAATATTTCTGGTTAATTGGGGAGCAGATAATAAAGGCAGGTAATTTTGTAGCAGTCTTGGATGTTTGAAGGGATTGGCACGTGAGGGTCAAGCTTGGAGTCTAGATCACCAGTAGTTCAGATAGACATTATATTTATCTATTATTCTTCCGCTGTCTTTTGTAATTTAATTAGTTGTCAGTTATTCGAATAGTGTAGGAAAATCTTTAAGGAATTTAATTAAAGTACTTTGGTTTGTTAATTTGTATTCACTACCTCAGGCAACTGAGATGGTAACAGCCTTATTTAATTGGGAATGTCTTGCTAAAGGCTCTTGATTAAATGGGGGTGTTACAACCAGAGAGTGATACATGGCAGGTAAAATATTAAACTGATATATAGCCAACATTTGATGATGAACAACTCATGAAATTGAAATAAAATATTAAAAACAAATTAAAGAAACGTTAAGATGACAATAATCAGTTGAATTTGCATATTAAGCTAGTAAAGTAACCGAATGCAAAATAAATTGGAGTACATAATAATGAATGGATGATAGTTTAAAGAAATAAGACAATTACAACAAAACATTGATGCCTGAAACATGATTAAATTGTAGAATCTTGTAATTATAATACATGATTCATAAGAGCCAATAACTAAAACTTACGAGCTTTGATCGAACTTTTTGGAGATGGAAAGAAAATAAGATGAACGGTTAAATAGAGGAATTACCAAAATATTGATGGTCTCATATACTCGATTAACCGTTGAGAGATGAACAACAATTATGGATCTGCGTGTTTGCGGCATGCAATCTGTGTTTCGGTGAGAGGAAATGTGAGCAGTTAGGGTTTCTTTGTCATGAGAAGTAGTTTCCATTTAGGCGCTTGGTTGGCAACAAAATAGGCCCATTAAGGTTATTATATCCAGCCCTTCCAATTTTGACGCCAACAAGTGTCAATAGGTAAAGGCGGGGTAATTACACCAACGACACTTCAATAAAGCGTCAATACTCAAGTGTCAAGAAAATAAGGGATTTGTAGTAGTGGATCCAATTCACAATTTGTGGTCTTAGGGTGAGTACGTTAGACGTTCATGTATATTATGACGATGCTATTGATGTTGGTGGCGCCACGGGTGAGCCGTCGACATGGAGAGAGTCTAGCCTAATTGATAGATCAGTTTTAAAGTTAGACTTAATTATTCTATTGTCAGTTTGGATATTTATTTGGAGATTTTGTTTATAACTCACTAAACCTTGAGGTAGTATGTTTGTGTGTTCATATTTACTCCATTAATCCTTGTGCCGAAATAAGACGAAGTTTATTAGAAGAATAAAAGGGAGTATATTATTATTTCATATTTCTAAATCTAAAATTATTAAAAAAAATATATTTTCATATGATCTTTTAATTTTAATTCTTTCGATCAACTATACTGTGATTATTCATAAAGAATAGGTTTGTCAATTGGGGCAGGTTTTGGAAAAGCTTTCAGCGGGCGTACGAAATTCGACTCGTGATGAGTGGTGGGGCAAAGTAGATTTTGTGTCATACCAACATAATACCCTATGTTCTAAGGTTTCATTACATAAGAATTTTTGCTGATATTTTTAAATAATGGTTTTTAAAATTTAGGGGACTCTGAATTCGCTTACATTCAAAGTTGTTACCGATATGATATAATAAATGACTATAAGCACATTGGCTTCCGAATGCCTGGATGAAAATATGAGACACGAGCATTAATATTTTTTCACCAATTATTATACCAATTATATATCATTTGGTCTGAATTTTAATTAGGAGTATTATAAACGTTGAATTTCAACTGAATAGTGTACTTTAATTTATGCGTGTAAAATGTTATACATTTTCTAGTATTGAATAATATTATACCTATAAAATTTCAAATACTATCTATATGTTTTTATACATACTCATGCAACTTTGCAAAAGTCCTAAACAAATTTAGATAATGTACCAAAAACAGTAATAAATAATTTGTTGACGATGAAAAGCTAAGCGAATAGTTGTGTTATTCATACTATTCACGTCCAGCCCTAGGGTAGGACGTGAACTACATGAATAGTTCACGTCCTACCCTAGGATTGGACGTGAATATTTCATGTCCAATCCTAGGTCAGGATGTGTACTATTCACGTCCACTTAGTTTTTTTTTGTCTTTTGCAAAAAAAGAATTTGGAATGTTTTAAAATAGAAAATCGTCTTAGTATAATTTAGGGCGCGTGAATCGTTGTACGCTAATCCGTTCAACACAAATCCATTCTACAATGACTATTATGTTATAATCCCCCTAAATATTTTCTAGTTATTTTAGAAATTGTTGGAGATGATATAATGAGGGGTATATTAAGAAATTTATTACAGATTCTCGACGTTATTTTGAATAATAGCTTGGATTTATAAAAGTCATAGGCTTATACACCGTAAAACATAAATCAAATTTTGTGAAAAGAACTTGGATCCATATGCTTGTGCTCCGATTAGGTTAGTAACATAGAATTTGGTGAGTCATAGTCTGTGAGTGTTGACGTGTTGTACATATCCCTAACCTTTATAAATGCAAGAACTTCATAAAATGGTCCTAATTGAATAGTAGAGCAGTGCCAATTGTGCACACCACGTGCGCTGAACAATACTCCTCTTATCTGTCACTTTCCTCTTTCATTCTTATCCTTCTCTCATCTCTCTCTTGCATGTCACTCTTCTCTTTCATTTTTCCCTATCAATTTCCTCTTTCCTTTCGTCTTTCATTTTGTTTCCTGTCACTTCCTCTGATTTCCCCTATTCACCCATCATTTCATCGTCTTCTTCTTCGTTAATGCTAATTAATATTCCACTTGCTAATTATTTTCCTGAACAATCGGAGAAGATTGACCATCGGCAAGATTACGGCACCCAAGTCTAATATTAACAGTATTTTTCCTTTTCCCTTAAAGTTATGGTGGCGTCAATGAAAGATGGCGTTTATCAAGGTGTTTGAAAGTCCCTTACTACATGTTTTTCTTTGATTTGATTGTTGTTAGTTGTGTTGTTGTTGTTTCTGATTGTTGTTGGTTGTTCAATTTAGGATCTTAATTTAGAAGATCTTATTTATATTTTGCTTCTTTGATCTGATGAAATAGGTTGTGGAGAAGTTGATTTAGTGGAAGATGGTACCGCCATGTTCAAAATAGCAGATTCGTTTGGTTCATCGGCATTCCGGCATGGTTAGTTTTCGATCTTGCCGTTTATTTTAGCTTATTCCCTCATATTAATACTATAATTACTATTTTTTGTTTGATTAATGATGATTATTACGATGATGATGATTATCCCTCTTCATTATGATCATCATAATTAAAAGACATGAACATTGGCGTTGCTTACTCTCCACTTTTCCTTTATTTGGTTCATTTTGAGATAGTTTAATTTAATTTTGTGATTTATTTGTTCATATCATATGATTCTTTCACTTAATATATTGATATTATTGGGGGTTTTGTGGTTGTAAAATGTGATTGACGGTATTGTTGATGTAGTTCTTGAGGGCAGCCAAAATCGGACAGAAGTTCAAGTTCTATATTCGCCTTTTTTTAAAGTTTTAATGGTTATAATTGCCCAATTGTGTTTTAGGTACTCCTACCTCCGCCTAAAGCCACTATTTCATTTTTTAATTTGTAGGAGTATTTTTTAGATGATGTCCCAGATTGCGGAGCTTGGATCTACGCCATTATGGTTTGGTCAGTGCTCAGTTATATGGATTTGATTATTTTTCCCTACGTCATAAAAGGTGTCGCTGTTGTTGAAATTATATTGGCTTTGTAATCATTGTATTATTTTTGTTGTCGATAGATGGAACAAAACCCGCTTTTGTGGAGTTTGGGCTCAGGCCTTTATCGTTTAGTCGATAGCTCAACTATATGGTTCATAAATAAAATTTATGTTCTCTACAATCAAAATATGTGACCAACGACAATTCTACTATAAGCTCAGCTCGGTTCCCTCTCGGATAGCCATGTACTTTATTACGCTTGAGTTGTTGTATGTGTACTTAGCTCTGCCTTAACATGTGTTTCACATACATTATGGTGGACGTCTCAGCCTACCTTCGTTATCAGTTGTCTACTTTTAAAAATCTTGGGTATTGTTTTTTATCCTTGTCTGAGTTTAAATTGGTGGGTTGATATTGCTGATGCTGTGATACATTTGGGTGTTACTTAATTTTAGTGTTTTGGGGCGGGTAATTTGACGGGTTCTAATATAGCTTTAGTCATACGATCAACAACTCTTGCTGATAGTTGCCCATTAAATTCTCCCGTTATGCAATTTATAGTGTTTTAATTGATTTGATGAATTTAAATATTAGGGGATAACTGAATACTTCTCAGAGTGTGCTTTTGTTTGCTGTTATTATCAAATCGCTAAAGGGACTTAGGCTGCCTTGAAGGCGTAATCGAATCTTTGAGAGCACAAGATTTTGACCGCTCGTCAAACATTCAGGTATAAACTTCACTTAGGGATGTGTGATAGAGTGTATTACATTCAATTCACGACTCTTATCTTTCATAACTTGCAGAGTTGTCAAATATGTTCTTTTTTCTTTTCCTTTTTTTCGTTCTGGACCTGGTATACTTGGTGCGTTGGCGGATTTACTTTATTTATTTATAAAATTAGTATTCTGCTAGAATTGAGTTTGCCGTTTTATTTGTTTTGACTAATGAGGTAAATGGCTTGATTTAGTTTTATATGAAATGTGTGTAAAACCAGCTTGTCTTTTTGTTCTGTGATCCACCATTGTCAAGAAGTAAGGGGGTTTAGGAAGCAATGCAGTTGTTTTTCACCGATTAATAAAAATAATTATTGACATTGAAAGGTTACGAAGAATGGGTTAAACAGCCCAATGAAACAAGGAGGACGAGTATTTTGATCACTCAAGTAGTAGTTCAAAATTTTGAGCAAATAACCATGATTTCTGTGAGCTTGCCAGATTCTAGCTCTTCGGAGTTTCCCCTCCTAACCCCAGCTTTGAGAATTGGGAGTTATTTATCCTACTGTCCAAAATGAACAGCCCCACACAATATTTTAATTGAGTAGCCTCTAGCTGTGATTACTCATAAAAACATTGAACTAAACTTTTAATCCAGTGTATGTCTCAGAGTTTTCGTATATATGTGTCAGAGTATATGTGTCATACAACTGTGAGAATACATTCTGATGCGAAAAATAGGTTTCAAAATTGGCTTGTGTGTTCGATCAATTAACACCCGATCAATCGGCTTGTGTATATTAAGCTAACCTAATTAAAGATTAATGCGGCTCTTAAGCTGATTTTTTTCTCTTTCATTTTTTTATAGGTGTTGCCTTTATTACTTGTGATAGTCCATTAAAATTCCGTCCGTGCTTAAATGGAAATGGTTGTGGGAGACGCTTTGCATGGCATGTTGTTTGGGATCCAAGACATGCAATTGTGATTACGATAGTGATGAAAGCAATTCGGCTAGCAGGTTTAAACCATTTTATTTTTATTTTTATGTTCTATTTAGGATCTTCTTTAGGGTATTGTAATTTTTAGTTTTGTTTTGTTAAATTAGGATTTTTTTGGAATGGGGATATTGTTATCTTATAACAACCACTAAGTCCGCCAGATCTGATCAACAATGACGCTCTTGCGACATCTGATAGTGAGGTTTGGTTTTAATTTTGATCGCCTTACATGCCATTTCTGATTTTGATTATTCCTTGCTCAAGTTTTTGTAACTTCTTGAAATCAAGTTGATTCTTAATTTTCACAGTAACAAGCTCCTGGCAAAACAGTCGAGCTCTCTATCTTAAGGCTCTGTATAACAAAATTTGATCTCGAGGTTTTTTCTCTACCTCTAATTCTTCGCAATTGAAATTCTACTTGATTTTGGGTTATTTGTTGGCGTTTTATAACGAAACTACTTTGATTGGGTTGAATTTTGTTTGTACATTCTAGATTTACCACGATGATGAAGGAATTTACATGGTGGAGATGGCGACGATGCTGCTGCTGCACACGCGATATTGCTTATCCAGGAGTATGATATTCACAGTTTGCCCTATTAATCTTTTCTTTGCATTTCACAATAAGATCATCATTTGGCTCTTTGAAATTAACAATGGTTTTAATTACTCGTTATATTCATATTTAAAAAGTCATCCCACTTGTCTTGTTTCTCATGCTAAAAAATAATGTAATTCATGCTACCCATGTGATCTAAAATGTCATCCCACTTACCTTGTTTCTCATCCATTCATTCTCCCTAAACTTTTGTGCTCATTTCCCATTCTTCATTTTCAGTCATGCATTGCATTCTTACCTTCCTTGTGGGTATGTGGATGCTCGGTTGAATTTTACAGTTACTATCTCAAGGTTCCCTATTTCAATTGCACCCCATTTCTCCCTTTTATTTTCTCTTTTTACATTAATTACTTCAGCTCGATATATTTTCCTCCCATCATTTTGGAGTTTGGAATAGGCAACGGCAAACCAGTGGTGGGAATTGGTGAGCAAAACTGCTTTGCTTTTTTTTAAAAAAAAAAAAAACTTGCTTTGCTTTCTTATCCACATTGCATTGTATTCCGTCTCCACTGTGTGTGTATCACTGTATCAATCATTTGTAAGGTGCCCCGTTGAATTGTGATGCTTGGTTTAGCCATCGATGTGAACCTTCATTGGTGTAAGTTTTATTGCCACTTAATCTTTCCATTAAAAGCAGTTCTCATTGCCATGTAAAGGCTCTTTGGGTTTCTCTGTTTTTTTCCCATTGGTTTTAATTGTTATTTCATTCTATCTATATGTTTCGGTGGCTTTGGTCCCTAATGGATGGTCTACTGCTGATTGAACGACATCATGTTCAATCTGACTCTTAATGGTGATCTTCATTTATTAGATATTATGCTACCTGCTGCCCACTGACTGTTTGTTGAAAGTTTCTAGAGAAACACTTAACTTGGAATCTCCATGATTAGAGCTTAGACTAAAGTTTGTGACTTTGAGAGTGCGTTCAATCTTTTAAAATAATTAGCTAGATCAGTATTAGGCCTTAAAAAGTCATTTTTGCGTGTATAAGGGAGTACTTGGAGAATGATGATGTGAATGGAATGAAAATGAATCATGGCAGGGTTATAGTTGTTGGTTTAGATAAGGATTAGATTTGTGGTAATACCCTTATAAGTACTTACTCTAAAATGGGTCTTCTAAATGATTTAAGCAAGGCATTTGTGTGTCTTGGCACCAGACATGGGGCACGTGGAGTTTGATTATAAATGGTTACGGGTATTGTGGGTTTCGGGAGATGGGTTAATGGTGTTAAAGAAATGAGGGATACGTGCATTAAATTTGATGGGCATGCTATTGTTGATATGCTTTAGGCTCTATCTCAGCCGAGCTTAGTGGAAATTGGCTAGGGGATTTATGGTATCTTTGAAGAGATTAAGTTAATTCGATTAAATTTGGTTGAAATTGAAGTTTCTTGCTTGAGATGAGGTTAATTGGTGATAATATGTCATTGTGAAGATGTTATTTTGGGACCTTTGACAATTTGACATTAGTTTTGAACTGTTTTAGTTGTGGATTTATGAATAAATTATATTCAAATTTTTGGTGTTCAGATGAATCAAAATCAAAATGGCGAGATCAGTGTTAGTGAGAAAATGAGTTTTGCCCTTTTCAGTCTTTTACATTAGTTGTGAACTGGGTTAGTTGTGGTGTACAGCGTAAAACCATGGCTGATATTACGACTTAACCTACTTTATTAGTTGTGGTTTGTGAATGCACTATCTTTTTCTCTATGAAACTCGAGCGATTAATTGCGTTTTTTTATGACATATCGCTTTTTATTTACTTTTCATATTTGACAAGTTTGAGTAAATAAAGGGGTGAATATACCCTTTCCCCAAGTGTGAAGTCACTTAAATGGATAAGTAAAGTTGGGATACATGTCCACCCATACCTCCACCCATACCTCCTTTCTTATTTCATTTATTTATTTTGAACTTAATTTGCGTTGTTAGTGAGATAGTCTAATTTGAATTTGAAGTCTGACGTAACTCGATACCTAATCATCTCCGATAAACTCTATAACCTTATCCTAAAATCCGATAATCAGGTGCCCTCTCCTCCTTTATGTGTTTCCCTGCAATGTCGTGTCCTACTACACTAATTGTGCACTACACCAACATCCTTGCTGTTTTTAGTAACCCACACTTACAATATCCTTATTCACATGCTCTTTAAATCTTTCATATATCTTTGTCTCAATTGCTTTGCTCCCAATAACCTAAGCACTTGATTCACAATCATTCTTGCATCTTCAAGATAGGTGTTCCTTATTATAAAAAATTGACTAACCCTTATTCCATTTTTGCTTAGTGCGCAAAAGACTGATAACATACTTTTAAACCGGTAAAACCAGCCTTAAAGAGCACGAAGTTGTGAACAAATGAAGGCAAGAGATGTTAGTTATGTCGCATTCGTGTCGAATTGGAATGTATTTCGACATACCTCAAAACCATGATTCAGAAGCTTGGTAATTATGGGATGAGAAGTGGTTTAGTCTTTGTTGTAAGCATGAGATGAAATTAGAGGGTGTTGTTTGTATTGAGGATTTGTTTTTTGATATTATTCAGATTTTTTGGAATGTGCGTTTGGTTTATTAGGCTTTGAAAATGTTCAATAAGATGCAAGATTTTAATTGTAAGCCTACTGTTATGATTTATAATCATGTATTGGATTGTTTGCTTACTAAGAGTAATTAAAAGACGATTAATTCAGTTTAGAGTTATCTGAGAAACAGTTGAACAAGTCCACTTACCTCCTTTCATCGGTTGTTTGGGATCCAATTCTAATGTTCTCTTTGTTGTTTGGATTGTCAGAACACCTGAAAAGGTCCTGAAGTTAAAAGTTAATCGCAGTTCTTCATGACGGCTCAGAGGAGAGTGGAAATTTGTCGGACGATAGGACAAGGATGAAGAACACTCACCATTAGCGTTTGCAATTTGTAGTTCACACAAACACACGTCAAAGCAGCGGCGGAGCCAGGGTCCTCTTTCAGGGGTCTCGGAACACCGCAAACGGAAATTTTTGGTGTATTTTTGTCCAATTTTATCGAAAAACAGAGTAGATTGATAGTTTCATGAAGAAATAGGTATTATATTTTCCATTAAAATCCATAGAGAAGTTTTCCAGATACCGCTATCGCTTCAAAGCTTCTTTTTTTTCCCTTTTAAAACATAATATTTTTTGTTCTGTATTTTTGTTGGATTTATACTTATCAGTTACTTTGTATGAAAAGTGGGATCAAGGAGATGATTAGGGATTGTAAGAAAATAAATATTTTTGCTATTTTATTACTCACCTAAGTAGGTAAAGTGAACTTGAAATTAATACTCTTTTTTCTAATCGAGGTACTTTGCCAGAAACCACCATAGTCCTTAACTGTATTTAGTAAGTTTGACTAATATTTAATCATGGTATTGAAAAAATGTCCAAAATGGAGTTCCTTTGCCTGAAGTCCCTATAGTTCATAGACTTAATTTTGTAAGCTTGTCAGCTGATGAAATTGGGTTACTTCACCTCAAACAAGAAAACGCTAGATTCCTGAATTTTGATTTGGGTTCGGGATTGAGTAAGTAACTAAGTTAATGAAGAGTGTAGTAAGGTGGAGAAAGGGGAGAGACGAATAAGTTGTCTTTTTTGGTGCTCCTAAGCTACATTACACACTTATTCATTACTCTCTCCGTCCCGATGAATTGTTGTCCTTTTATTTTGGCATATAGACCTAGAAAAGAGTGGTGGGCCATTGTGATTCCACTTAGTGGATGACAAGTGGACAATAGTCTCATTGGGTGATCAAATTATTCATAGAAAATCTTCGTAATATAGAAAGTACAACAATTCACTGAGACACCCTAAAAAGGAATAGGTCAACAATTGACCGGGACGGAAGAAGTATGTAATAAACATGCTTATAAAGAGTTAGTGAACTGAACTAAGGGGTCGTTTGGTTCAAGCGGGTGGAATGGAATGGATTAGAATCTCATACCATAGGGGATGGATTGCGATTCCCATACCACTCTTAACTTGTTTGGTAGGTTTATTTTTTATACAATAAGGGAATGAAGTTAGAAACTTGGGGTGAAACTTAGGTATGGAATTCTAGGGGGTTGGAATGGAGTTAGAATCCATCAAGTATCTAACTCCATTCCAAAATAAGCCAACCAAACACTAGATTTGCCCAAATCCATTCCAAATCCCTCAACCAAACACCCCCTAATATTCCATCTATTTTACGAAGCCTGATGCAGAGATATTAAATATTTTTGGAATTTTATAACAAGAAATATCTATAGTGGTGAAACTCTCTTGGTGAATTATAGAGAAGATAAAAAAAAGAGGTTAAAATATTTTACCCTAAAGAGTCAAATAAGAAAAATAAATATGTATAGAGCCAACAATGTATATATTTGATGAATTGTAGGGGTGGAAAAAAATTCTTGATATTAACGTTATCGGAAAACGGGAAAGGGGATGTGGAAGGGAAGGAGAAGAAGGCAAATAAAATTGTAGAAGAAAAGGGGAGAGTGAATATATGAGGAAAAAAGGATGCGGAGGAGGGAAATAGGAGGATGCGGAGAGGAAAGAGAAGATAAGGATGCAAGAGGGAAATGAGTACGAGAAGGAGAAGGGAGATGACGGAACCCAATTAAGGGCAAGGGAGGGGGAAGGAGGAATAGTACGAGGAGGATAAGGGGGAAGATGAGGTGGCCAAGGACGTGGAGATGAATGGAACGGAAAGGTGGAAAGTGATTGGAAGGGCAGGAGGCAAAGGAGGATAATGAATTAAAAAGCCGAGGCGGAGAAGGAAGACATAAGAAAATGTAATAACAAGGAAGGAAGAGGAAATATAGGTCAAGGAGAAATTAGAGCAAGAGGAGTAGTAGAAGTCGGGGGGAGGAGGAAAAGGAGAAGGGAAGGAGAAGGGAAATGAAGGAGAAGTAGTAGTAGTATTGAGGGAGGGAGAAGGGTAATGATGGAAAGGAGGAGAGGATGAGGAGGCGGAAGAATTACGGTAAGGGAAAGGAAATGGGATGAAGAGAAGAAGAGGGGAAGGGTATGAGGAAGGAGAAAGTGGATAGAAAAAGGAATGGGATGAGGAGGAGAAGAGGGAGAACCCACGACGCAGGGGAATTGGAGAAATGAGGAAGACGAGGGATAAAAGGGAAGGGAAACAAGGGAGGATGGAGAAGGAAACGTGATGAAGGATGAGGATGAGAAGGGAGGAAGATAAAGGAAAATGGGAATGGAAGGAGGATGAGAACGACGGAAGCGATGAATTGGAAGTAAAGAGGAGCATGAGAAGAGGGAGCATACGACGACGAAAAGAAAAGGGAGGAGGATGGGATAAAGATGGGGTGATGTGGCAGTCGGAGGAGGGGAATGGGAGACAAAGAAAGGAGAATGAGGAAGGGAAATGGAATTGGATGAGAAAAGGGAGATAAGAAAGAATAAGAAGAACAAGGTGGACGATGAAGGTAATGACAAGACGAGAAAGAGGAGGGGAGTGGGACAATGGAGTATACGCTAAGGACGAGTAGAGGAGGATGAAGAGTAGAAGAAGGATAAGACAATGCCAAAAAGAAGAAGGGGGGTGATAAAAGAGGGAGCAAAGGAGAATGAGAAAGATGGACGGGAGGAGACAACTTTGAGCAGTGGTAATGCTCCTAAAAAGTTGTACATTTTAAGTTTCTTGCTTGGTAGTTTACAATATTTTTTTGAGAGAAATAACTGCTTTGTCTTAACGCCAGCTCAACTTGTAGAGCAATGACAATTTTTTGTTTATATAAAAAAACTATCTTCTATATTTAAGCTCTGAGGGTAATAGCGAAGCGATGACAACATTTATATGGCAAAGGTGTTCACGATTCAATTGTAAAATGCAAAAAGGGAAGTAAAAACAAAACCGATAATGGGAAGGAGAAAGCTGCGACTGTTCGTGGATAGTTATACGCATGGTCATTTGATAAGGGTCACTTCCTTCGCTTGAAAGAGGTGAAGGACGACGTTATTTGCTTCGGTAATTCAAGCGGTAATTCAAGGAGTCATTACGAATCTATCATTTCATTGCATTATGGATCTAGCTTATTTACACTATAATAATATGTATATGCAATGCACATACGAGTTACAAAAAGGATTAATTTATCAAAAGACGTATTAAACATTGGAGTCTCGCGCGCGTTGCGCGCGAGGCAACAACTAGTTGTTTATTAAATATTTCCAGAGATTAAGACAGAGTCTTCAATTAAATTGTCAAAATTACATCCCCAAATTCCCGAGTTTTTACCAACTATCAATAAAGAATCATTCTTACGTATCAAAATTTCAAAAGTTCGTTGAATCAAATCATCAAAAGTTGGTACTCAAGTGCTAATTCTTTGGATTAATTCACTTATTGGAATAGAAAATCATGTAATTTGTTACACATTTTTGGAGAAAAAGAGATTTTATCATTTTGTAACCAAGGGGCTACTCCTCCTATAGCCAATTAATTTTAGGATGTAACCTCCCTTGTATTGTAAAGTGGTTCGTCATTCTCCTACATTTGGATGTGGTCCGACCCATTTGCATGTTCTAACATGTTATTTGATACTCTTGACTATAAAGTGTAAAAATACGTTAATAAGAGGGCATACATACAGGACCTGGCAAATGGGTCACATTCGGGTCGGGTTATATCACTTTCGGTCGGGACATTATTGAGTCCAGGGGCGGACCCACGTGGGGTCCTAGGGGGTCACGTGCCACCCCTCCCTAATTTTTTTTTTAATGTGGGGTAGTTATTTGCTCTATTTCAAAATAGATAAGTACCTAACAGTGTAATTATCTTTGGTTTAGGGGTAAGGCTCTTGAATTCTTCAATGGCTTCCTAGGTTCAATCCACATTATGGACATTTTTGTTCTTTTTATTCTTGTTTTAACTAAAAAGAGAAATAGGTGGCTTGTGAAGCTTGAACCCCAGTCTCTTGTAAGAAAATTAAACTTATTAACCATTTCTACCACTCCAACTTCTGCCACATAAGAAGTAAAAAATGTATTTAAACTATAATCAAGTATTTATGCGAAATGATTTTTTTTGCTAAGCTTAGTTGCTTCCATAACCTAAATTTTATTATAAAGTATACGAGAAATTATCAATTGGAGAATTTTAAAATAGATGAAATACTTTATCAATAGTTTCATAATATTTTTTCAATTGAGTGATGATCCTAAGATTTTTGCGTCAAAGTTAATGATCCTACGCAAGCACGTACGTCTTCTCTTAATATGTTTATTTAATATTGTCTTCTCTTGTTTCTTTTATTCAAATCGTTTATTTTCAATCTTTGAGGTACAAGTTTTTGACGTACATCGTAACATAATACTTAGATAATAACTTTTCTCATTCACTTATTTCAATTGAAATACTCCGTATATGTAAGGGAGTATGAAACTCAAACAATTAAATTCTTGGCAAGATACGTACTCCATAGGGAGTACTTTATGGGACTGACATATTATATATCTTAATATATCAACTTTATCTTTTTAATTAGTGATAAATTAAAACAATAAATTTGTACTCGAATTTTCGAGCTAAAGTTTGTTTTGTTGTAGTGTTTGTGAATGGCATGTTTTGCAAGAATCCAATGGAAGCAACACCTGAAGATTTTTTCTACAAAGGGTTAGACATACCAGGGAAAACCAACAATTTAGGAGTCAATGTCACACAAGTTACAGCAACTCAAGTACCCGGGCTCAACACCCTTGGTATATCGTTGGCTAGGATCGACTTAGCACCATACGAGATCAATCCACCACACACCCACCCTCGTGCCACTGAGGTCTTGACGGTCATAGATGGAACCCTATACGTTGGGTTTGTGACATCCAACCTTCCAACTGGCGGCAACAAGTTATTCACTAAGGTGTTAAACAAAGGAGATGTTTTCGTATTTCCCCAGGGTCTCGTTCACTTTCAATTTAATGTCGGTAATACCCCGGCTGTGGCTTTTGCTGGGTTAAGCAGCCAAAACCCTGGTGTTGTGACAATTGCTAACGCTGTGTTTGGATCACAGCCCCCTATCTCGGTCGATGTTTTGGCTAAGGCCTTCCAGTTGGATGCCAATGTGGTCAAGTTCCTTCAGTCTCGGTTTGGGATGAGCTCATAATTCAAGAACCGATTACCATTTACAAGATACCACTACTATAATCATACTATCTAAATTTTGCTAATGTAATGAATAAAGACTATTGTGATATATACAAGTAATTAAGTTATTTATGTTTTAAATAACCGAGTCTAATCTACTCTCGTATGTGTTTTAATTTATATGAAATCAAAGTCACAAAATGAAGATATATAGTCAGGAAACGACCTTACAAAAATCGTCAAGAATCGAAATGAAATATCAAAGAGCTTACCAACATAAATAAGTACAAAAACAAGACGTTATGAGAGAGAGAGCAGAAACCAGAAAACGACTCGTATGTAAGTGAGTAAGTCGTAACAGAACAAATACAATATTATGGATCTTCAAAATGTAGTTCAAAGTTACCCCAATAGATTAGCAAATCAACTAATACCACCCATCTTTAGCATCGGCGGCATTTTCTTTCCTTGCATTGTTGCCTCTGTAACTGCGTTCTAGAACTTGAGTGTCAAAGAGGTTCTCGGTTTTTCTTTCTTCTATCGTGGTCCTCTTGTTGCTTTCGGAACTTTGAATGTCCTATTTTCATGTCGATTTCATTACTTGTAACGTGATCAACCTCCAACACTCCAAGCCGTGTCAATCAAAGTTGAGTACATGTACACATACATATTTAAGTGTCAAACTTTTCATGGCTCAATATTAGTGGCTCCTACCGCAAACAGTGCTCATAGTGCGGGCATTAGAAGGTCTCTATGCCGAAGTCGTAAGTAGACAAAGGTCCTTCCACCCAAGCTTAACTGTACCGTTGTCCTCAACCAAAGTATAACCATCATAGGGGAACATCTCTAGCAGCAATGTCGCTTGGGCACACACCAAATGCCGCATTATAAACCCACTTCTTCTTTTTGAATACACAGAGCTTTCTCTCTCTGCTTTCCTCTCTCTAAAAACAAAACAAAAACCCCAAATATTTAACACTCTGAAACCACCACTTTCTCCCTAACCCCTCACTCACCCGCCTTTGCTGACCGCCTTCTCGCCGGAGTTTGGGTCGCTCCTCGGCCTGGCTCCGGCAAGAATGTTTTCTCCAATCTTTTAGATTCCATTGTCCAGACTACTCGTCTTTCTCCGATTGAACCTCCGTTTCCATTGGTGTCATCTGGGTTGTGTGCATGTGCCTACCGTTGTTGGGGTCATGTCGGATTTGGTCATCATCACTCTGATCCTTCATATTTTCTTTGCACCGGCTGAGATCGATCGTGCATGCGTCTGGGGGTGTTCCCCGATCCCCTCGCCCCTTCCCCCACCCCCGGTATGCTCTTTCATTTCCCTAGCTGTGTTGGTTGTCGGTTGTTTGTGATGGGTATAGCCCATCTTGGTGTCTTGTTTATGTGTCTCTTGGTGAGGCTGGATCGGTTAGTGTTCCCCCCTCCCCTCGCCCCCTTTCCCCATCAATCGATCTTTTCTCACCTTCGTCTTGCTGCATGTGCGGCTAATTAGGTTGTAATGTCAATGTCGTCTTGTCTGGTGGGTGAAGTGATCGGATGGTTGGTGACCTTGTCCTTTGTCCTTGGGTTTTTTGGGTATGTTTGTACGTTGTTGATGATTCCTTGGGATCGGCCGTTTTTGTTGGGATTGGTATGGGTTTTCTGTGTCTAGAGTGGTTCTAATCTGATTTGGTGTATTCGGGTTAGCTTATGCGGGTTTGGCAGTGATGGTGGTTTGGGTTGGAGGCGGTGGTTTGCTTCAAGTTTATCATGATCTTTACTAGTTTTATGCTTTCTGTTTTAATAATCCTCCTTACGGAGATAGTTAGCAACGATGGGTGGGTTAGATTCGTGAGAAGACGATCTTTATTGATTTCTGTTGGCAGGAATATGGTTAAGGGGCTGCCTATGTTCTCCCTTCTGTGCATGTGGGATTTCTTGATTTGTTGGTCCTATGGCAAAGGGTTCGATTCCTAAGGTGTAGGAGATTTATCTCCACCGATGGCAGACTTCGTCGTCCTGTCTATCTCATTAACTTTCTTCATTCTTTTCGCAAGAGCGGAAGTACACCTTGTTATTGTTTCTCTGCGGTTCGTATGAAGCGATGTTTTCTAGAAATAAAGCGTGGTTATGAAGCGGGTTCAAGTGGTCACGGCCAGTACTCCGTCCTTATTCATCCTAGCATCGTTAATCTAGTTAATTTTAATGTTGTATCTTTAATTGTTTATCTTAGAAGCTGTAATAGAATAGCTATCAATGTTGCCCGTAAGGCAGTATAGGCTGTTCTTATATTGTTGTCAAAAAAAATGCCGCATTATTACGCTCAATAAATAGCGAATTTGGCTCAAATAAGGCCACATCACTAGGCTCAATTAAAGCATCATCACTTAGCACACACCAAATGGCGCATTATTACGCTCAATTAATGTGTAATACTCCCTCGTATTCATAATAACTTTCCCCATTTAAGAATGAACCAAAAATTAAGGGTAGGTAATTAAATAAGGTAAAATATTGTGGACCTTGTGGTGGGGTGAGGTGATTGGAGAGAGGGAATGTATAGTGGGGTATTATTGTGGGGTGAGGTGATTAAAATAAGTATTGTTGTGGGGTAATGTGATTAAAATAGGATAAAGTATGGATATTGTGGGGTATTGTTGTGGGGATGATGTGATTAAAATAAGTATAAAAGTTTACCAAAAAAATAAAGGGGAAGGTATTGTGAATAGATGAAAATGGAAAGGGGGAATGTTATTATGAATAGGAGGGAGTATTAAGCTTAATATTATGACATGTTCTCGATCTCTGCTACATGCGAAATCTTTATGAGATACCCAATGGCGAAGCTAGGCCTGGGCCGGATGGGCCATGGCCCGGGCAAGGTTTTCTATAATAATTATTAGATAAGTAAGTTGTAGTCATAGAATTGAATGTGGCATATTGGTTGGATGGTTGGTAAACTAGATTCATCCTCTAGAGGTACCAGGTTCGATCGGAGGCCAAGGTAGTTTTTATTTTATTTGTTTTGCTTTTTAAGCTTTCTTAATTTCTTGACATTTGTACGATTTTTGTTCAACTTTCATTTACCATAAAATCGTCTTATACGGAATTTATTATTATTTTTACTTTTAATTTTATTCATTCGAAACACTGTAATTAAAAAAATCCTTAAAAATATTACTTGTGTTATAAAATATTATTATATGGATGTCCATATCTTATAGGATACTAGAATATATTATCTTATGGAAACTCTACCCCTATTGTATGTGTATATATACCCCTTATAATAGAATAATAACAGAGATCTGTCTCCCTTACTTTCTCTCTACCTTATCTCTACTTTCTCTCTATAATTATCTCTCCCTTTGTTTCACAACACGTTATCAGCACCAACCTCTAACCCTAGCCATATTATTTCTACATCTGGCATGGCCCCCGTTATTTACTTATTTTCATTCATATGTCAGTAAAAATTAAGTTGGGTTTATCTTTCTTTCTTCCGCTTTTGATTTTTGTGCATATGGTTCTGTTTATATATACGTACAAAAAGTTATTTACAAAAAGTTATTCTTCTGTATATCATGCATTTGATTTTTGTGTGTATCATGCAATTCACTCGTAATTATTATTCCGTAGTAATTGTGTGTTGCTTCTCTTGTTTGAATGCTTGCGGCATTAAATAATTTTGCATAAACTGATGTGTGATTTGTTGTGGTTATCGAATTTGGTCAACTGAGCTATATCCCCCCGAGCCAAGTGGAGCGAGGGTGAGGGAGAATTAATTGTTTGGGGGTTGAGTCTATTGCCTGCTACCTATAGTAGTCTGTCTACTTCACCTTACTTTTGCAGTTCTCTCTAAGTAATTTTTTTTTTTTTTTTTTTTTTTTTTTGACAATCGGATTAACGAGTTTTACAATTTAATAGCACGCTTAGCTAGTCTATGAGCGGCTTTATTACAAATTCTAGGAACGAAGGCAAAAGAAATACAATGAAAGTTAGCCGCAAGATCAATAATGTCGTCAATCGTATTCCTAGTCCAGTGCTTAAGTTGGGAAAACTTCAGGACCTGAGCAAGAACCTGCAGACAATCAGAGAAAATATTAATATGAAGGATGTTATGAGACAACGCCCACTTCAATGCCTCCCTAATTGCCAATGCTTCTGCTTGCTCGGCATTCTCAGCACGTCCTTTGATACAAAATTCTGATACAACATTATTACCAAACATGATACACCCACCAAACCCAGCAGCAAGAACCTTAGACCACGCAACATCTACATAAATATCAGGCCGAGAGCAACTCAGATAACTCTGAATTAACGGGTAGGAGACTCCATTCCTAAGGTTAGACATGTCTTCCTCCAAACGAGTTTGGATATCAATAGACCCCGATTTCTTATCTTCAGCAGAAAGAGCCAGATTAAACGACTCTTGGTAAAGTAAGATAGCACCAATTGGGGAACACTCGGTATTATCAAATACCTTTCTGCACCTTACTACCCAAATAGTCCAGATAGTACACAAGAAGGAAAGACACGCCTCATGTTTATTATTAACCTTCAAAAGAACAGAAAGCCAATTGCACACCCAAGACTGCAAGGTCAAATTATCCCCTGACTGAGCCCTAATCCCCAGAAGGCTTCCGGCCCAAAGTCTGTTAGCAAAAGAACAATCACGGAAAAGGTGGATAGGCATTTCCGTTTGCTGAGAATCACATAGCAAGCAAGTAAAGGATCCATCAAAACCCCTTTTTAAGAAGCCTTCTCCAGTGGACAAAGTTTCAGTGAGAAGTTTCCAAATAAGAATGATCCAACTTCTTGGGCCCGGTAGGTTCCATAGAATTTTTTAAAAAACACCCATATAAGTAATTGGAACTCTTGAGCGGTCCTTAGGGGTAGCCGAGGTATTCCAAAAATTTTGTAGTGCAATCTGATAGCCAATCTTGACCGAGTAATTCCCAGTCGACGAAGCCGACCAGAAAAATTTGTCAGATTCCTATTGCTTGTTTACACGAGAAAATTTGTCAGATTCATACTTTACTTTATTTCTCTGGGCTCTGTGTGATATTTCTGGACTTAATTTTTGGAAAAGGGCATATCATATAATTTTTGGACCTGAAGTTCCAAAAGATTTATTTTTATAAAGATGAGCAGATATGTCCATATTATAACTTTGGCCTGAAATTCAAAGTTTTGAAGGTGTATAATAATTTAACGTCTCATCAGTACATTTTATTTATATTGCGTAAGTGCATGTAAGTGGCCAGAAGTACACATGTAATTGTTAGTGGCCAAAAGCCCACATATATAATTTTATAAACCACAATTGATATTAAAGCGGTCTTTATGAAAGAGAAATTTATTTGTGAGTTGTTTCTTGTTCACCTGCAGTTGAACAATATAATGAAATCTCAAATTTGGTTTATTCCTTAAAGTGAATGTGACATCTCATAAAGACTCTGCCTATAGCAGAGATCGAGAACATGGTATTATGATAAGTCTAAAATTGCCGCCCAAATTGAGCCTAATCATGTGGCATTTGACGAGCCAAGTAAAGAAGCCTTAATTGAGCATCATGATGTGACCTTATTGAGCCAAACTCGTTCATTGAAAGAAATGACCAAGTTCATACTGAATTATGACCTGAAGTTCATAATATTTAAAGATACTTAAACTATGACCAGAAGTTCATAGTGTTTACATATACTAAATTATGGTCTCAAGTTCATAATGTTTACATATATTGAAACTGTGACCTGAAGTTCACAATGTTTATAAATTCTCACATTTCATACAGTGAGTATTATTTGAGCATCATAATTAAAAATGAACTCGGGATTATACATGAATATTTGCAAGATGAGATACTCTTAAGAGTTGATAATCATATCCAATCAATTCAAAATCATTCCCTGAAGTGAATGAGAAGTGAATGAGATATCATGTTTTGAGTATGAAATATAATTATCATTCATACAAATAATGTAGTCATGTAGACACATTATCGTATAAATAGTTTAAAATACTATGTGTGGTATCTCGTATACAAGTGACATGTGATCAAGTTATTTAATATTATGAAGTGATTCATTGAATTCACCACTTCCTCTGAAGGGATCGATGAATTATTAATTGAGTTTAACTGAGATTATTCAAAGAATCAGTTATGATTTGTATCCCTATAAAGAATCATTTTGATGTATGGTTTGTGTCCATACCACAAGAAAAAGCAATGTATTATATTCCCTGAAGGAATATTGTGTTACATGTTTAGTCTTGCCAATATAAATAAAACACCAGTTAGTGTCTTATGTCACATCTCTTTTTTTCTGGCTAGATACAACATACTTAATTTGAAGTCGTATGTTTAAATGTTGCTAACTGGAAGTTTAGCACTGTAATTATAGTCAACTATAAATTTGGCACGTGATATGACATTGCTAACCAGAAGTTTAGCAAGATGAATAGTCAACTAGAAATTAAAGTGGCGTGTGATATATTAATTATTCGGAAATTATTTATACACAGCCAAGTGCTTATAAAATAGCGTCATAAATTGTGGACGTCAAACTAAATAAAAAGTTGACATTAAATTGTTAAGATGTGACGATTGAGGCCATCCGGGTTCTTATTATACCCGATTTGATAAACGTGGAGTTTATACTAGAGAAAAGATAAGCGCTGAAACTCTCTCGTGTAGAAATCTCATTAAAGCAAGACACTACAGTGAGATTAAGTATATTTGATATTGGAGATATAAACATTACTCAGAAGTTTAATAAAGAACTGAAATGTCTGTGTATGGATTGACACTCTATTGAATGGCTTGTAGCCACATAAAGATTTTTCTGAGTAGTTCTTGTGATCAGAAATCACATTTTGATTATTATATAAAATCGTTGATCTCCTAAATTGGGCATTGTGATTCAGCACATTAAAATCCAACTGTATTATATGTTACTCTCCGAAATATTTTGTTACTGCACAAAAATGCACACATAAATTCTCATCGGTGATATGAGAAATTCAGATCTAAGGTGAATATAATAATTTATTGCCCATTAAATCTATCTGTTATTGATAGTTTTTACCACCTTAGGGGGAGAATGATAAGGAGAAGCTGGTAAAAACAAACAAGTATGATATCCCCAACTGGACCTGAAGTTCAGCGGTTTGTTTTCAATATGAAATACATCAAATAGAGGTTCATAAAATTAAAAATGATGGCATTCATTTAGTTATGAAGATGTATTACGATAGCAGTTTGATCACCTTGTCTAAATGTAACATTACATTGGGATCTATGATTTAATTATAGACAGATTAGCCCTATTTGTGGTGTAGCGTGCTATAAATTAGTCATAGATATTACATGTAATGATAATTGAAATTCTTGTCAAATTGAACAATAACCACACATGGAATGTAGTGTGGAAGTCATATCGGTTCACATATTTTAAATAATAAGAAAATGACAAGTATGAGCAGTTGGTACTCCTATGCAGTAAAGAAATTTGTATGTCCCTTAAGTGACATAGATATCTGAATGATAATTGATGGCCTATATAGAAGAGGAATGGTACCGTATATATATTCAGATATCACTAATCAGTACTGACAATATCGCGAGATGTTGTAATTATATCGATATGGTTAACGAACCGATATGCATTTGCGCGCAGAGTTTAATGGACTAGAAAATGGGGATATTATATGCAAGTCCTAACTTTGATTGTCGACATATAATCTTTGATTATAAATGAGCTCATGGACCTGAAGTTCATCTATTGACCCGAATTCAATTGAAATTATGAATATTGGAAAGAATATTGTACAGCTTGCATTAACGAGTATTTATCATGTGCATATAGACATAAGTTCATCATTGCATCTTAGTTTTAATATATATACATTATTATTATTGCATTATTGTTAAACTATGTTGTTTAGTATTAGTTACATATCATTTGCATGCACATGATTAATTATATTGTTCTACTTTGATAAATGTTTAAAGGAGAAGTATATTTTACTCCTACGAGGATATCTCCCTGAAGGAGCCTCTTATGAATGATCATCATTTGTTAAATGGTTGATCAATTGAGTTTTGAGAACTCGTGACGAAATATATAAACCTCTAAAATACGATTGAAAGATATCGTGATTAGTTCTAAAATGGAACATCAAAACTCCTTTAAAGTTAATTTGTTGTCTCAACCTGCAGTTTGAGGATATGGGAATTCAGATTTGTATGACACGTGAATAAGTTTATGGTCCAGAAGTACCATAACGATTGAAAAATAATGTAATCAAAGTCTACAATAATGAGAATGTCAATCCAATGGGTTAACAAAAGAAATTACTGAAGGTATTTAGTGGATTATTATTATCCAACAATTTGGTTGCTTCTCCAGTAGAGATCCAATATATGGATGATTGCTACACTCATTTCCCTTCGACTAGGTTTTTTGTCCCAACGGGTTTTTCCTATCAAGGTTTTTAACGAGGTAGCACTACAAACGCATTATTGATACGCTATAGTAATGATCGTTGAGATGACAATTGTTTTAGACATAATATTATGTCATGTTATGAGAAGAATTGAAATTATTTTCTCTCATTATTTGGTGTATTACCTGAAATGAAGATCAAGAGTCATCATGAATGACTACATCCGAATTGTGAGTTCTAAAGACATATGAAGATCGATTTTGTTAAGGAATTCTACTAACTGAAGATATCAAGTTTATCAACTACAATGGATTCTATTCAACGATCGAGGAGTTACGTCAAAGCATGATTCATTTGAAGTTATATACAGTCATGTTATCATCAGGGGGAGTAGCACGCGCTGTACTCTTTTTCCTTATCTATGGTTTTGTCCCACTGGGTTTTCCATGGAAAGGTTTTAACGAGGCAGTTTGTTATGCGTGTTTGGAGATTATTGTACTCTTTTCCTTTCTAGTGTTTTTCCCACAGGGTTTTCTAGTAAGGTTTTTAACGAGGCATGTTCTTCAGTAATGGACATCCAAGGGGGAGTGTTATGAAATATTATTATATGGATGTCCATATCTTATAGGATACTAGAATATATTATCTTATGGAAACTCTACCCCTATTGTATGTGTATATATACCCCTTATAATGGAATAATAACAGAGATCTGTCTTTCTTACTTTCTCTCTACCTTCTCTCTACCTTCTCTCTATAATTATCTCTCCTTTTATTTCACAACAACTTGGAAATAATTGATGTATAATTCAAAGATTAAATAAGAATAAATATTATGGAGTAGTTTATATGTTTTATATAAATCATCTAAAAATCCTAGTATTAAATATAGATAACATTGAATTAGTGGTGTGAGAACGTGAGGTCCTCGATAAATGAGTACAAATCGATGAAATGAAATCGGCCCGGGTTCTTATTTCGTCCTAGTTTCGTCCCTGGAGATACCACATTTAATTCAAGGAATGAATCTAAATTTCAAATCAAATTATATTGTTCAAATTCATGAACAAGAATCTATTAACAAATAAATTTAGATTTCATAAAGACCGCTTTAAACTCTACGAAAGTTCATAAACTTATAAAGTTATAGATGTGGACTTATTGCCACTACCATTTACCTGTGGACTTATGACCACTTACACTTATAAAATATGAACATATTGTAATGATGAGATGATGTTAAATTAAAATACACCTTTAGAACTTTGAATTACAAGTCAATGTCATAATGTGTACATATCTGTTTATCTTTAATAAAAAAAAATATTTTGGAACTATACATCCAAAATTACATGATACGTCCTTTTTCGAAAAATTTAATGATCACATATATTGAACTACAATCCAAAAATTAAATTCTACGGCATAAAGTTCTTACGTACACCATAACTATCAATATATTAATTCATGATTCAATTATTAAACAGGATATAATAAATTCACATGATCAATATAATAATATATAAATAGTCAAATTTGCCCTCCTCCTAGAATAACTTAAATCGATAATAATCATGCTCACAGACAAAGATGCAACTCTACCGATTCAACAAATAGTCAATAATGCAATAAATAAATCAATATATATAATATAGAGGTGGGATCCGGTGAGTCCACCTAAATATTTGAGTCCATGAGTCCCAAAACAACTGAAATAACAAAATTACGCACAACCCAAAACCCAAAAAAACTTTCTCTCTCTTCAATTTCAAAACCCAAAAAACCATCCATATTCGCCATTTGTACTAGAATTTCAACTGCATTTCTACTAGAATTCAACTGCATTTCTACTAGAATTCAACTCCATTCACCAATTTGTGATCATAATCGTTGAGGTAAGTTCTATTTTAGTATTTTTCTCTGTTTTTTTCCAATTATAATCGATTTTCGTTAATTATTATAGTGAATTTTGGTGAATTCGTCCATATTTCGTCCACGTAGTGAAACCTAGTAGAAATTTGGTCTAAATCGTTTCATTAATGCTGATTTTTTGCGAAAATGATGTTTATATAGTGATTTTGAAGATTTTCGTAAGAATTAATTAGGTTTTTCGATTTAATTCGACGAATTGAAGAAAAACTAGATTTAATTTCATAAATTTGGTTTAATTGAATAAATTAGGGTTTGTAATTGCATAATTCTGGAAATTAGAGTTTAATTCTGGATATTGTTGTTGTATAAATGTGATATTGTTGTTGTATAAATGTGATATTGTTGATGTATAAATGTGATATTGTTGTTGTATAAGTTTCTTCCTCTTTGGCTCTTAGGTACATGGTGAATATTGTATCTCAGCGTTTAGTTGATTTGGCATTTATGATATTGTTTTGTATACAAAGTGATATTGTTTTCTATGCAGTGTGATATTGTTTTCTATGCTGATTTTTACATAAATGTGATATTGCACAACTTAAATAAAGTATTTCCATTTCTTAAACTTAAGTATATTTTTTTCACAATAAGAATATCACACATTATGAAAAACAATATCACACGTTATGAACAACAATATCACTTTTATTTACACTTTTATTATACTATGATATTGATTGATAGAAATGTGTTGTTTGTATATTGTGATTTAATAGTTTGTTACTTTTAATGCAGTCATTAATTATCAAACAACATGAAGTTGATAATTGCACACACAGAGGAGCCTATCAAAACGAAGGATGATGGTGACGAAACATTAAAAGTAATGCAGACTGCAATTGTAAATAAACAAAAGAGGAAGAAACCACAACCAGTAAATAATGAGGAAGAGGAGGAAACACCAGCTAAGAAGTTGAAGTCTGCCAAAAAAAAGAATAGCAAAGATGAAAAGAAAATGACTCTGGTGAAAGAAAAAGAAATTATAGAGCAGCCTGAGTTGAAAAATAAAAAAGCAAAACCAATTCAGACGAAGTGTAGGCCGGGGCAGTTGGTTGAGTTGATTGACGGACTTACTGATGGCCAAAAGAAAGCTGTTATTTAAATAGGATTTGGAGGCTTGTTGCATTTAAAAGTGACTAAAATTCCACATGGAATTATGCATTTGATTTTAAAGGCCTTCGATCATACATGCGACATGTTTAGAACAAAGAAGATGGAGTTTCTTTTGACGAAAGATGATGTCTATGACATCTTTCAGCTACCTAGAGGAGGAAAGCAGATAGTGCTTGCGCAAACAGGTAACACGGTTGCTGTGACGGACACCAAACTGAAAAATGAATGGAGGTTAAAGTTTGGTGTACAGTGTACATCCGATCCAATTTTGGTAAGTAGAGCCTTTGAAAGACTAAAGCAGTGCAAGGAGCATGGAGATGAGTTCAGACGAATGTTTGTGATGTTTAGCTTGTCCGTTTTCTTGGCACCGACTTCAAATAAAACACTTGATTTGAAGTTGGTGAAGGCTGTTGAGAATGTTGAGAGCATCCCCAAGTACGATTGGTGTGACTATGTTTTCAGGGAGATGGTCAGATCTATTAGGGTGTGCAAACAAGGTGGAAAAACGTTAATCAGCGGGTGTATCCTGGTTGTTATGCTGGCCTATTTCCATCGGTTTGATTTCAGAGGGAATGTTTTGGCACACACCCTACCCCTTATCAAGCATTGGAATGATAAGGACTTGTTGAAAAGGGTGGGTGATGAGAAGAAGACTGGACGATTGGGAAGTGCGCCAATCTCGAAGATTGAGTGCCCCATTAGTCGGAACCAACAAGGTAACCTAAATATGCATGTTTGGTTATTACTATGTAATTTTGAATATCATAGAAAATATTCTTTGATATCTACTATACAAAAGTGTATATAAAAAGTGATATTGTTGTTCATAACGTGTGATATTGTTATTGTGAAAAAACTATACTTAAGTTTAAGAAATGGAAATACCTCTTATAAGCTGTGCCATATTTTGTTTGTTCAGTAACATCAGAGTCAGTGCAACTTACCAAAAATTCAAATCAAGAGGAAGATGATGAATGTGAAGAAAAAGATGGCTACTTGATGGTCAAGCTGCCTAATGGTGTTGAAACTGATGAACAGATCAAAGCAAGATCAATTGATGTAAGCTCCCTTGCATGAAAATTAAGATAGATTTATGTGATATTGTTATTACAGTAAGTGATATTGTTTTTAGTAGGTTCTGATACTGTTTAAAGTACGTTGTGATATTGTTAAAGCAGGAGTGTGATATTGTGTGGCTTTGACATGTTTATTTTGTCATTTGACAGCGTGCTCATGAACTTTATCTACGTATGAAGAGAGACAATGAACTGTTCTATTCAAGATACGTAGATAACATGAAGAAGATAAGCAATTTGAAACAAAAACATACAGTGCATGAAGAGGGTACGTCTGGAAAAGGTGATGAGAATGAAGACGTCAACACTACAAAATAAAGTTCGGGTTGCGACGGATTATTCCGTCGCTAGATAGGGAATTTCCGTCGCTAAAGACTGATTTGCGACGGATTTGCGACGGATAGTGTCCGTCGCTTATTTTCGTCGCAAACAGTAGTAATTGCGACGGATTATTCCGTCGCACATATTTGCGACGGATAGTCAAGCTTTTGCGACGGAGTCTCCGTCGCAAAAGTTGACTGACTTGAATTGGGGTCAAACATAAAGTCAACAGTTGCGACGGAATTTCCGTCGCAAAGTGTTGACTTTCCGTCGCAACTGTTGACTGAATGTTTGACTTGACTGCCACCTGTTGAGCCAAGTCAAACATAAAATCAACTTTTGCGACGGAAATTCCGTCGCAACAATTTGACTTTCCGTCGCAATTATTGACTTTGTGTTTGACTTGGCTGTAAGTCAGTCAATGTTTGCGACGGAATTTCCGTCGCAATAAAGCCTGTATCTTCCAGGATCTGCCTGTTTCCTGCATCCCCTTATACGCGTTAAAACGACAAAAAACCTGCAAATTACAGAAGTTTTCCAGCAGTTACGCGTCCAACAAAGTTACTAATGTAACACAAAACCGAACAAAGTTTTGATTTTATATCATAAAAGTAATTAAAGTCCTACAAATAAAAGGTTCAAAGTACCAAATAGTTAACTAATCACTCAAGTCAGTGGAGTGATTGGAGGGAAAGGAGGGAAAGGGGTGAATGGGTTGGACCTAGCATGATCGCCCCTATCATCATCAAAGTCGTCTCGACCCTGGTTAGGACCTCCAGTTCTGCAGTTTTGAGTAGAATTTCTTGCAACCTGACTCAAGTACTCTTCTATAGCTGCAATCCTTTGAGCCTGCTCGTCGCGCTCTTGTCTAAGTGCAGCATTCTCCTTTGACAGCTTAGTAGCGAAACTTGGGGTGCCCTGAGTCGGGTTTGAGGTAGCAACAGGGTACCTATGATGGTCAAACAAATGCTTCGCCGCTGGTCCCAATCCGTAGCATCTTCCTTTCTCGTCAAATCCATTCTCCTCATAATAGATCTCATTATCGTCGATGTTTTCGACTCCTTCAGTTTGAAGCTCAGACTTCTTTGATATGATCTTATTCTGCATCACAAACAAGTTCAGAATTAGTAATTGTCATTTAAATTAAGTAGTTAATGTAATTAAATATATAAATGACAAATTAAACATAAATCACTTAACAAAAAAATGCATAACTTACATAGAGTTGAGCTGGTTTTTTTGATAACCATCCACGGAACGGGTGCTTCTTTGTCTTCTCTAAGACTTGCACCGCATTTGGGATACCAGTTGAAGATTTATCGACATACAATTTAAATACTTGTTAGTATAACATATATATAAGTATTAAATTATAATTAGATAAATAAATAAAAAATGAAAGAAGATTTAGATTTACCATTTCGTCCATGATTCTCAAGGTGTTTTTTCTACCCATAATGTGAGTAGGCAACGCCTTTCCCTTCTCTTCACATCCCGATCTACGATTAGCCGCGCCTGATTGAGATCTCACAACGAAACCAGGATCTTCGACAGGCCTATTCTTAAGCTTTCTAAACAAGTCCAAAGGAATTCAACTCGGCCTGTGCTCCTCGTCTTTCTGCGAGGCTCGGTAGATCATATGACGTAAACGGGTTTTCATGGCGTCTTCCCAAGATTTCCTTACCATATATGTATGGCGAGGATCGGAAGAAACCTTTTGCTGTCATGATTAAAAGCATAAAGTTAGGAAAATATTAAGTGAATAAATAAAAAAATAAAAAATCAATAACAAAGACAAATTGAGAAAAACAAATTTAAATAGATATAATTATAATATTTTAAATAATTATACCTCAAACCAGTTCCACCAAGACGACCGCAAATTATTTGACGCCTCTTTCCAACATGGCGCATGCTCCTTGTACCCGCAGATTATGGTCTCCGAGATCAGTTTAACCACATCTGCGTCACTGAACCTGAAATTAATAATCATAGTTAAATACATACATTATATATAAATATTACTCCCTCCAATTTTTCATCTTCTTCCCTCTTTCCTTATTGGGCCAATTGGGGTGATCTTCCCTATTTCCTTATTTGTAAGTAGTTGTGTGGTCCAAATTTAATTGAATGTGGGTAGTGTGTTTTGTGTGGTCCAAATTGATTTCCTTAATCCTTGTGTCCAAAAGAAAGGGGAAGAACATGATAAATTGGAGGGAGTATGATTTTTGAATAATCATAATTATGATTAAACAATTAAAGTAAAAGTGAACTAGTCTTACCATACACCTGTTTCCTCATCCGGATCGAGGCGGACTCTGCGAGTAGTAGTATCCACCTGTGGCGGTGGCACGTTCCTGTCATTCACTTGTTCATTCTCATCCTCCTTCCCTCTGTTTCCTACATTACTAGTACTACCTCTTCTTCGTCCTCCGCCCGCCATATAGAGAAAAACTAAACTATTCAAAGTTGTCATGAATTAACAAACATGTATGTACAATTAAATGACAAGAAACTATATATTGGTATTAATGAATAATAAAAACTATAAATTGTTTTACAAACGACCACACATATAGAAAAAGTAGTTTCAACTAATATAAGAATTAGAAATAATCTTATTCATCATCACTACTTGAATATTGGTTTTCGGAAATGTTGTATTTAAAAAGGGAGTCTATAAAATCTTCTTCTTCCTCTTTATCTTCCTCTTTATCTTCCTCTTTATCTTCCTCTTTATCTTCTGCTCCGTCTTCCTTCCGCTTCTGCTCATCCTCCTTCTCCTCCTCTTCTACCTTCTCCTCATTATTGTCCTCTACTTGAGCTTCTTCTTCCTCCTCCTCTATAATTTCATTATAATCTGCCACTTCAATTATTGATAGTAGTGTCTCACTACTAATAACATCTTCTTGAAACGCAGATTCGACAATAGGTGCATCAACATGCGATCTGGCTTTAGTTTTGAATACTGCTGACCACTTATCTTTATCTCTTTTGATATTTGGAGATGAAGTATAATAAACTTGTTCAACTTGATAAGCCAACACAAATGGATCATATTTCGGAAATTTTCTGCTTCGATTAACATCCACAAGTTTATAATCCTTATGTATTTGCATTCCTTTTTCAGAATTATCTATCCAATCACATTTGAATAAAATAACATTATATGTGCTTTTTTCGCCTGTGTACAACAATTCAACAACTTCGTTGAGTGTTCCATAGTAGTCAGCTCCCTCAGTCGAACTTACACATACTCCATTATTAAGTGTAGATTTTTCCAAATCTAACCCATCTTTGAAAGTGCGAAATTTGTATCCGTTAATGAAATAACGTTTCCATGTTCGCACCCTTTTCGAAGGACCTTGTGCTAAGGCAATGAGAACTGGATCTTTTAAGTTGTTTACCTATCATTGTTAAATTATTATCAAATTATAATACCTTCAGGTATTAAAAAAAAATTGAAAAAAAAAGAGTAATCTGGTGTTAGTATGTAGTATGTACTTACTTGTCCTCTAAACATTGGGGAAATCTTGTGTCAAATTTGTTCCAAATATCCTCGGCTGTGAGAAATTGGGGATATTCTGTTTTGATATAATTTTCAAACATCCTATATTCATTATAAAAAATGTCGAATTAAGTAATAGTTTTTACATGCATGTTGTTATAATTAATTATTAATAATTAAAGTTTCAAAAGACGATTTTTTTACTTACACTTCGTTATGCTTCAATTCTTCTAAATCACAGTTAGATAAAACATATAAGTGTGCACGCTCATATTCGTTGTCTTCTAAAAATCTTTCACGACACTTTCCAGAACAAATTCCCCCGTGATCTTGAAAAATCTCGGGTAAGGTAGAATACGTAGGCTCTTTCGAGCGTACGTCGAGATCCTTGGCTTTTGTGTCCACGTTCTATTCAAAATAAAAGGAACAGAAATTGGCAATTTCTTCAAGCAAATACGCGTTGCATATAGAACCTTCAACACGCGCTTTATTTCCAATCTTTTTTTTCAAATGATTTAAGAACCTATAAAAAACTTGGATAAGTAGATAGACTGAAATAATTAAAGTAAAAATTGGATAATTGTGGAATTAATTACCTCTCAAAAGGATACATCCACCTATATTGCACTGGACCAACCATTTTCAGTTCATACGGCAAATGAATTGGTAAATGCTCCATTGAGTTAAAAAAAGATGGTGGAAATATCTTCTCTAACTTGCAAATGATTTCGGCAATGTTGTTCTCGAGAGTAGTTATTTTTCAACTTGTATCGATGAAGTACACAAATCTCTGAAAAATTGGCTAAGCTCAGTTATAGCATTCCACTCATTCTTCGGAAGAAGGTGCCTTAAAGCCACTGGAAATAAACGCTCCATAAACACGTGACAATCATGACTTTTCAATCCATGTAGTTTCAACTCGTGTTTATCAACACATCTACTCAGATCTGAAGCATAACCGTCCGGAAATCTCAAATTGGATATCCAATCACACAACACCTTCTTTTGTTCTTTATTCAAAATGAATGAATCCATTTTTCGATGTTTAGAACAAACGGTCAACATGTCCTCTTGTGCTTGTGGGGTAAACTTTGTCTTGTTTTTCACATTCATCACCGTGTGAATCAGTTGCTCGAAAAAGTTTTTCTCGATATGCATTACATCAAGGTTATGACGAATTAATAGTGTTCTCCAATAAGGAAGTTCCCAAAAAATGCTTTGTTTCCACCACCCAACTCGAGAAACTTTTAACGAGTCCAATTCAGCTTTACTTGCATCCACAACTTTGGGAAAAGGCTTCACACAATCCCACACTTCTTCACCCGTTAATCTCGTAGCAGCAAAATCTTTCTCAACTCGTCCTTTTCGAAAATTAACTTTATCTTTGCGGAAAACATGATCAGGTTGTAAAAACTGTCTATGACAATCAAACCAACTCCATTTTTTACTTTTATAAAGCCAAAACGACTTAGTCTCCTTCTTCATACAATATGGACACGCATGTTCACCAGCAGTTGACCAACCCGATAACATGCCGTAAGCAGGAAAGTCATTGATAGTCCATAATAGTACGGCTCTAAGATCAAAGTTCTACTTTCTAGAGACGTCGTATGTGTACAACCCTGTCTCCCACAACTGCTTCAACTCGCGAATTAACGGTTGTAAATAAACGTCAAGAAATTTTTTGGGACTGTTCGGACCGGGTATAAGTAATGATAGAAACATAAACTGTCTTTTCATACATAGCCAGGGTGGTAAATTGTATGGAGTTAGCATTACCGGCTAGCAGGAGTACGACTTTCCGTATTGACCGAAAGGTGCGAAACCATCAGTACAAAGACCAAGTCGAACATTTCGAGGCTCACTTGCAAAAGAAGGATGAATGCGATCAAAATGTTTCCAAGCCTCGCCGTCACTTGGATGAGACATTATCCCACTGACACGTGGATTTTCATGATGCCACCGCATCTCTGCCGCAATTAGTTTTGTGGCATAAAGTCGTTGCAAACGCGGTCCTATTGGGAAATAGATTAAAATATTTTTCCCAACCCTTTTGCCATTTGCATTCTTTTGTTTTTTATATCGATCTCTACCACATTTTCTACACTTATCGAGAAGACTATCATCATCCCAAAACAACATACTGTGGGAAATAACAGTTTACATTCCCTTAAAATTTAGGATTATAACAAAATTATATAATATGAATGCAAGTCATAAATATGAAAACGATATAAAATAAAGAGAAAACGAATTGAACCTCTGGTCCTAGCAAAATTCGGCCTAAGAACAGATATCAACACAGATATCCTCCTAATCGTAACACCCAAGACTGATTGAGATATGCCCTTGTAATTGCTAGAAAAGAATTAAAAGTTACAGTTAACCTTTTATTATTTTGTGTTTTGTGTGATGGAGGCACAAGTTGAGAGAGTAGAAAATTAGGTTAGAAATTTTTCTCCCTTCCCCTTGCTTTTGACGGCACACTTAGGTCTTTAATGAGGAGATTTAGTCTCCTCAAATAACTACCCATTGACTGGAAAAACCCGAGTGTATCTGGACACTTTTTTTCAGTCATTTTAGCTTCTAATATAATGTAATACATTATAATCGTCATTAGTCAAAGACCGACATTATAATACATCATTAATTATAACTATCCGTATATTTATAATTTTCCAATTAATTATAACGGTTTATGTTTAATTAGCTTACATTATATACAACAATTAAATATAACATTTTATATTCAATTTACGAATTACAGTTAATTCGTCTCAGCTAACTTTATTTAATCATTATTAAATAATTATATCATCATCACATTGACTAACCTTTTAGTCAAAAACACCGATTAACCTTTTAGTCATTTAATAAGGCATCAATATGATTATTTTCTCAAATAATCACATCTCTCAATCACATCCTTTAGGTGTGACTTTTAGGGACCAGTTGATCACCGCCATCTGTATGACGATAACGTCAAACTTATCTAGAAAGCCAACCGTTATCGATAAACGTTAATCAACTGATTACAATACAAAGTATACCCTGTGAACCTACAGAGATTTATTTATGTTATTGCACTCACTGTGGAGGACACTGGCTCCAACAATCTCCCACTTGTCCGTACAAGTGTATGTGCGATAACCGATTCTCATATCCATAATAAATTTCTCCCACTCAATGTAAACCAATTTGCAAAGTCCGTGTTCACAAAGGTCGTAGTTTACAAGTGATCAGTATCAAGAGTGGTTTCCCCGACTAGAGAGTAACTTAACTGATAAACGAATCTTCATTCGAGCATGGTCATGCATTTCAGTTACAGCTCCTCGAGTGGCCCTGAGAAATATCATATCCTGATAAAGGTGGGATATTTTCTTCAACTCGAATCTTGCAGATACAAGCGCAGTATGAAATGACCCAGTGAAAATCTACTTAGCCTCATGTTACGGTCGACCATGAGAAAGAAACCAAAGTCACCCAAAAACTGCCTTTATCTCAAGAGACAGTCGATAGTCAAAAGAATCGACTCTAGGAACACTATGGATGTCCTATCCACGACCTGGCACCTAATGTTCCGAAACATTTAGGCCTCCATAACGTCGTCACAAAATGTCCTGCGCAGTATCATTATAACTCGCATCTGTGATCGATCAGTCAACAGTTTGACTTATGGCTCGTTGAACCCACCATCAATCGACGTCACAAAATAATTGCCAGAGTTATCAGCTCATATAGGCAATTACGGACCCAAAACAAATATAATGTAATTCAGTTCACTTTGTGGTGTTCAATGTTGTCAGTACAACCCACATGAAAAACAAAATATAAAACAAAACGATGATTTCATTCATAGTTTTATGAAAAAGATACAGGTGTCTAATCCATACAAAACAACTAATACAACTCAGGAACACGCTTAATTCCCATGGAAATAACGTGCCCTTCATGCTTATCATATCTTAACGGTTTAGTGAGAGGATCTGCTACGTTATCATCCGTAGCCAAATCGGTTTACCTATCTCCCTTGCTACAGTTAATTCTCGGATATTTGTGAGCCTTACGTTGGGACATTTGCCTGACGTGTTGCTGGGACTTAGGCCTCCTTAGAGGAAGATGGACACAACATTATCAAATAGATGTGATCGGGTCATCACGAACTAGGAACTCGGTTAGTCCCTGATACAGAATGACGCATCACCTATTATAGATTCTTCGCTAGGTTCTGAAGCAGAAAGTAATCGCGAATCGTGTAGAATCTTGCTTATAACATTTTGTTTGGAGCTTTTCCAGCTGACCGCAGCGCCATTAAGAGTAAAAACAAATCCAGACTGAGATTTCGAGTCATCTCGCTCCGTTTGGAAGCTGGCATCTGCGTAACCGATTGCGCATAGCTCAGTGTCACCTCCATAAGTCAATACCCAATCCTTAGTCCTCCGTAGGTACTTAAGGATATTCTTGACAGCTATCCAGTGTGTTTCACCTGGAGTGCCTTGGTAACGACTTGTCATACTCAATGCATATGCCACGTCTGGACGTGTGCATATCATGGCATACATGATCGATCCTATAGCTGATGCATAAGGAATCCGACTCATGCGCTCGACCTCTTCCGATGTCTTTGGTGCCTGAGCTTTTCTCAAATTGCTCCCAGGACCCTTGGAAGGTTCCCCTTATTGGAATTGGTTCATGATGACCTCTCAAGAATTCTTATCTAATATAAGATCCTGATGAGGGATAAATCATGTGATTATTCTTGTAGATACGGACCCCCAATTCTTGGTGCTTCACACAGAGATCTTTCATCTGGACATGGTTCTTTAACCAAACTTTTACCGAAGTTAAGAGAGGTATGTCATTCCCAATCAAGAGTATGTCATCGACATACAATATTAGGAAGACAATCTTGCTCCCACTCGACTTGATATATAAGCATGGTTCCTCGACCGATCGAATAAATCCATTCTCTTTTATCACCTGGTCGAAACGATGATTCCAACTCCGAGAGGCTTGCTTAAGTCCATAAATGGAACGCTTAAGTTTGCATACCTTCTTAGGATTTTTAGGATCTATGAAACCTTCGGGTTGTACCATGTACAACTCCTCCTCCAAATAACCGTTTAGGAAGGCGGTTTTCACATCCATTTGCCGAATTTCATAGTCATGAAAAGCGGCAATCGCTAAGATTATCCGAATGGAAGCAGCTAAACTACGGTGCAAAATTTTCATCAAGTGCAATTCCTGCACTTGAGTGAAACTCTTTGCCACTAGTCGTGCCTTGTATGTATCTGGTTGTCCTTCTACAGAATGCTTTATTTTATAAAGCCATTTGCACTGAAGAGGCCGAACCTTATCAGGTAAGTCAACCAGATCCCATACGTTATTCTCATACATAGAGTCCATCTCGGATTGCATGGCTTCAAGCCATAGTTTAGAGTCGGAACAGGTCATGTCATATAGGTAGCGGGTTCGTTACTCTCTAGGAGTAAAACGTCATCTCGCCCATTCTCCTCGACCATACCAATGTATCTGTCTGGAGGAATGGAGACTCTACCCGACCTCCTGGGTTCCTCAGGAATATTTACCGCAGCCGATGATGAAGGAACAGTTTCCTCCATTGGTTGCTCGGTTGTTGGCTCTTGAACCTCCGACAGATCGAAGGTTCTATCACTCGTCTTGTTCTCGAGAAATTCTTTCTCTAGAAACTTCGCACTAGCCGCAACAAAAACACGTTGTTCGGTAGGCGAGTAAAAGTAATGACCAAACATTCCTTTTGGATAACCAATAAAGTATGTCTTGACCGATCGTGGGTCGAGCTTATCGTCAGGTCTCCACCTGACATAAGCCTCGCAGCCCCAAACCCGAATAAGGACAAGTTAGGGACCGTTCCCTTCCATAATTCATATGGAGTCTTGTCTAACAGCTTTAGACGGACTTCGGTTAAGTATTAGAGCAGCTGACAAAAGAGCATGTCCCCATAATGAGTCAGGCACAACCGTGTGACTCATCATGGATCGAACCATATCAAGTAATGTTCGATTTCTCCGTTCGGACACACCATTCAATTGTGGTGTTCCAGGTGGAGTTAACTGTAGTACTACACCACAGTCTTTAAGGTGTTGATCAAACTCATTCGAAAGATATTCGCCACCACGATCTGAACGTAGTGCTTTAATCTTTCTATCCAGCTGGTTTTCAACCTTATTCTGGAATTCCTTGAACTTGTCAAAGACTCACTTTTATGCTTCATTAAGTAGACATAACCATATCTACTCAAATCGTCCGTGAAAGTGATAAAATATCTATAGCCATCTCTAGCGTTGATTGACATAGGTCCACACACATCAGTATGTATGAGTCCTAATAGGTCAGCAACGCGCATTCCAACACCTTTGAAGGAAATTCGAGTCATTTTGCCTATGAGACATGATTCACACGTGCCAAAAGATTCATAGTCAAATGGGGAGATAGTCCCATTATCAATGAGCTTCTTCACGCGTTTTTCATTTATGTGTCCCATACGGCAATGCCATAGATAGGTTTGATCTTTGTCACCAACCTTTGCTTTCTTATTACTCACATGCATTATCTCTGTGGTTTGATCTAAAACATATATTCCATTTATGGAAACAGCTTTACCATAAATGATATCGTTCAAAGAGAAAATACAGCTATTATTCTTTATTACAAACGAAAATCCGTCTTTATCAAGAACGGAAACTGAAATAATGTTCTTAGATAAACTGGGTACATAGTAACAGTTATTCAGAAATAACTCAAATCCACTCGGGAGTTGGATTACATATGTTCCCACTGAAACGGCAGCTACTCTTGCTCCATTCCCCACTCGCAGGTCCACATCACCCCTTGCGAGAGTTGTGACGTTTCTTAGGCCCTGCAAATGATTGCACAGATGAGAACCACAACCAGTATCTAGTACCCAAGTTCCGAAACTTGCATGGTTAATCTCAATCATATGAATAAAAGAAGAAGACATACCAACAGGAGAGACGCGGCCTGCTTTTATGTCCTCACGGTACACGAGGCAGTTCCTCCTCCTATGCCCAAACTTGTGGCAATGGTGGCACTCCACGTTACCTTCAATGCTCTTTGTCTTGCCTTGTGAGCTACCGCTAGTCTCACCAGGCCCACTCTTGACCTTTCCTGGCTTTTTGAACTTTGGCTTCCCTACAGCTAGGTCAGCTTGAGCCTTGCCCTTACCCCTACCCTTGTTGTTAATCATGAGAACGTCCTGTTTCACGCTCCCACTCAATTTCAGATCACTCTCGGTCTGTACGAGAAGTGAATGGAGCTGATGAAGACTTTTCTTCATATCATTCATATAGTAATTTGCCCTGAAAAGGGCAAAACCATCATGAAGTGAATGGAGCACACGATCAATAATGATCTTCTCATCGATTTTACAACCAAGAGCCTCCAGTTTATCGACATTCTCGATCATAGCAAGAATGTGTGGGCTAGCCGCTTGGCCCTTCTGGAGTTTCGCTTCAAAGAAGCGACATGTGTACTCATAGCTAACGATCCTCGGAGCTTTCGAGAACTCGTTAGAGAGAGTGGTGAAAATCTTGTTTGCACCCTGGGATATGAATTGCCTCTACAAATTGGATTTCATTGCAAAGATGAGTACGTTCTTTAACGCACCTGCCTCCATAACAAAATCACTATAAGCAAGTGATTCATTTGCTCCTGCATTGGGGCCTGGGTTAGTCGGTAGTGGCTCAGTCAAGTACTTGAGCTTACCGTCAGCAATGGCAGCATTCCGTAATGCCGCCTCCCAGTCCGCAAAGTTGGACCCATCATTCTTCAGTCGCGTGGACTGATTCATGTTGTCCATAAAGATCTTTAGCCAGGACTCGCGAGCGAGTGTAGCACTTGGCATTGGGTCGTCTGTACGTCCAGCCATTTGTTATTTTAAGCAGTTATATCTGTATATAACGTATTCAAGAAACTGTGAAAAGAAGAAAAATTATGATAAGTTTCATCGTTTTAAAATTAAGTCTTAATGCAAAAACTGTTTAATGCGATGACTCAAGCATTTATACAATTGACCTCCCTCAAGAATTATATAAATGATCCCAAGACTCAATTTCTGTAAATTGATAAGCCAACCTTTTGGCTAATTCTACCTTTAGAAATCTCGGTCGATAAATTTCTGTAAATTCTATCTTATAGTCCATTATAATCCCGAGATATTACTCGTACTATAATGTTGAGATAAAATAGGTCAACACTCACTACTTACCCAACGTAGAAGGGGTCATATTATGACTTCCGACGAAGAAGGGGTTCATAGAAGTTTTTCCTATAAAGACTAATCTCAATTTTCATTTTAGAGGAAGATCCCATCATCTTAAATTTAATTCATTTTAAGTGAACAAATTCTAGCATTTCGTGAATGATTTAGACTAAGGTGATGGCCCTATGAACGAGTGACATCTGTATGTCTATGATGAAAATTCAAACTATATGAAACATTTTTCATGCATTTTAGGTGGTTTGGTTTAGGCGGAATATGATGCAGTTATTTAACATGTGAATGAAAAACAAAAGTACGGAAAAATACGTAAACTATTACAACGGTCCTAGTGTGGCCTATCTACCAAAATGAACAGTAAATACAAGTTTGGAATCCATCCTTATGGACCCGAGAAGCTTGACTTTGTCTCATCTTGGTCCATGTAGCGGGAGTGAGCATCCGATCTCCGTCTCTAGTCTTCTTAAAATTACATTTAAAAATTACAAAATAAACCTATTTACATTCTAATTCCAAAACATAATTAAAAGAAAAATAAAAGGAGATTCAAGATCTCAAAATTACAACCAAACCATGTTTTCATCATTCCGAAAACATGATTATCTAAAGCCACACTAGGTATTACATTTTTCAACCAATTGCAAAAATACGTAAAATAAACCATTCATTCATTCATTCAACAAAAATGCATCAACTATATAAATTAATACTACAAAACATAATTCATTAATTATGTTGATTAATTATCCAAACCACCAATCAAACCGATCAAAATTATATGACAATTCCTTAATTGCCCACTACAATTTTAATCTTCCATAATCCATTTTTTATTTTAAACCTTTTTAAAATAATTGGGTATCATTATTGTGAACCTTTTCACAATAACAAACAAACAAACATTATCTTTATAATGTCAAAAAAAAACAAACAAATTTTTTTTTTTTCTCTACGGGACACTGTTCACGTGAACAGTACCAGTACCAAAAATTTTTTTTTTTTCTTTCTAACGGTTTAAACAAAACCGAAAACAAGAATAATAAAAAAAATTACCACCAAAAACCTGTTGCACAGAAAAAAAAAAACAGATTTTTTTTTTTAAATGAACAGTGGCAGCAGTTAAAACGGACTGTTTTAAAAAAACGGTTTTGACAATGTTGCTAGATCGGTACAAAATTCAATATCTAATCGTTATTAAATATTGATTCAAACTAGATTATTCAATTTAACCTTTTAAAATGAACATCTAAATCATGATTAAATCGATTATCGTTATATTCATTTAATCACAATCGCTTTGAACATCATTAAAATTGAATCATTGTTCAAAAATCATCAATTAAAACAATGAATCCGAAAAAATAGCAACATCAAAATCAAAACAATTCCATCTTATTTTAATTTAATCCTTATCAAATTAAAACAACCACAAATTTATTATATTGAATTTTAACCTTTTAAAATAACAATATCAATAAATCAACAATGGAAACAACAAAACCCTAAAAAAAACAAAAACACACGGCTAGAATAAAAAACAGCCATGACCTAATTTTATTTTTTTTCGGTTTTAACAAAAAAATTTTCTCAAAGTTATATTTCATAAAAATGAAAAACATATAATATAATTTTGTAGCCAAAAGCTCTGATACCACTTGTGGGAAATAACTGTTTACATCCCCTTAAAAATTAGGATTATAACAAAATTATTTAATATGAAATTGCAAGTCATAGATATGAAAACGATACAAAATATAGAGAAAACGAATTGAACCTTTGGTCCTAGCAAAATTCGGCCTAAGAACAGATATCAACACAGATATCCTCCTAATCGTAACACCAAAGACTGATTGAGATATGCCCTTGTAATTGCTAGAAAAAGAATTAAAAGTTACAGTTAACTTTTTATTATTTTGTGTTTTGTGTGATGGAGGCACAAGTGAGAGAGAGTAGAAATTAGGTTAGAAAATTTCTCCTTGCTCTACACCTTTTTACGGCACACTTAGGTCTAATATGAGGAGATTTAGTCTCCTCAAATAACAACCCATTGACTGGAAAAACCCGAGTGTATCTGGACACTTTTTCCGGTCATTTTAGCTTCTAATATAATGTAATCCATTATAATCGTCATTAGTCAAAGACCGACATTACAATACATCATTAATTATAAATATCCGTATATTTATAATTTTCCAATTAATTATAACGGTTTATATTTAATTAGCTTACATTATATACAACAATTAAATATAACATTTTATATTCAATTTACGAATTACAGTTAATTCGTCTCAGCTAAATTTATTTAATCATTATTAAATAATTATATCATCATCACATTGACTAACCTTTTAGTCAAAAACACCGACTAACCTTTTAGTCATTTAATAAGGCATCAATATGATTATTTTCTCAAATAATCACATCTCTCAATCACATCCTTTAGGTGTGACTTTTAGGGACCAGTTGATCACCGCCATCTGTATGACGATAACGTCAAACTTATCTAGCAAGCCAACCGTTATCGATAAACGTTAATCAACTGATTACAATACAAAGTATACCCTGTGAACCTACAGAGATTTATTTATGTTATTGCACTAACTGTGGAGGACACTGGCTCCAACAGCTTTGTCTATTCAATTCTCGTATGTCTACCTTGGAAAAGAATTCCATACTAGTCAAATGATTTTGGCCAAAAATCGATAACTATGATTACAATCCAAACATGCATAGACACAATGTTTTAAAGGCACAATTTCTTTTCTCCAATTATCATCTTTTAATTATTCTAACATGGCTATCCTACACCATAGAAGGGTGACTACGTATGCATGATTAACAATGAAAAGGAAACTAAGATTATAAAACTAAGAATGATAAACATGATAAAGACATACTAAAAGAAAATGAAACTATAATGTAAAGATGAGAATAAAGATTACCGAAAAGGAAGAATCAAGATTGAAATGGAATAAGAACTTGAATAGGAAATGCAAACCCGGAAACTTGAATACCAATTACAACTAGAACAACTACAATTGAAGAAAACTTAGAACTAGGCTAAACTAAACTAGAGAAAACTAAAACTAAACTAAACTAAGAAAGAAGAAGAACTAAACTAAAGAGAAATGTAAGAAGAGAAGAGATGTTGTGTGAAGAGATGGATGATATGATATGAGGGCTAGAGCATCTATTTATAGTATTAGGGTTTCGTGGAAAAGAGGTCGGGCATTAAACACATAGGTCAAAAATAGGATGAAGGAGCCGCAATGCTCGAAGCAGCACACATACCCGATCGGGTACACACTTAACCGATCGGGTAAGTCGTCTTCTGGAAGCTCTTGATCTAATTGATTGATCTCCCGTCTAATTGATTGATCTTCCGACAACTACGAAACCGTCCTTGCTTCTTCTCTCTTTCGAATTAGTGAACCTTCTTGAAATGCCTTTCACTTGGTCAAGCTTGCATCTTCAAATAGTCGGGTTCTAGGCAAATGCTCGGAAATATAGAAAAAGGGCGTAGAAACGTCACTTTCCCTACAAAACAGGTGAGAACATAGGAATTCGCCTAGAAGACGATATTAGCTCATAAAGTGGCTTAAGGAAGCACAAATGACATACAAAACCGAGCTAAATTGGGGGTTAAAACCATACAAATATTCACTTATCACATATCCATAATAAATTTCTCCCAGTCAATGTAAACCAATTTGCAAAGTCCGTATTCACAAAGGTCGTAGTTTACAAGTGATCAGTATCAAGAGTGGTTTCCCAGACTAGAGAGTAACTTAACTGATAAACGAATCTTTATTCGAGCATGGCCATGCATTTCAGTTACAGCTCCTCGAGTGGCCCTGAGAAATAACATAATCTGATAAAGGTTGGATATTTTCTTCAACTCGAATCTTGGAGATACAAGCGCAGTATGAAATGACCCAGTAATAATCTACTTAGCCTCCTGTTACGGTTGACCATGAGAAAGAAACCAAAGTCACCCAAAAACTGCCTTAATCTTAAGAGACAGTCGATAGTCAAAAGAATCGACTCTAGGAACACTATGGACGTCCTATCCACGACCTGGCACCTAATGTTCTGAAACATTTAGGACTCCATAACGTTGTCACAAAATTGTCCTGCGAGGTATCATTATAACTCGCATATGTGATCGATCAGTCAACTGTTTGACTTATGGCTCGTTGAACCCACCATCAATCGACTTCACAGAATAATTGCCAGAGTTATCAGCTCATGTAGGCGATTACGGACCAAAACAAATATAATGTAATTCAGTTCACTTTGTGGTGGTCAATGTTGTCAGTACAACCCACATGAAAAACAAAATATAAAACAATACGATGATTTATTAATAGTTTAGTGTCTAATCCATATAAAACAACTAATACAACTAGGAACACGTTATCATCCGTAGCAATCTTGTCTATCACTATCTCCCTTTGCTCCACGTAATCTCAGATCATGTGAGCCTTCCGTTGTACATGCCTAGACTTGTTGCTGGACTTAGGCTCCTTAGCCTGGAAGATGGCACCACTATTATCACAATAGATGGTGATCGGGTCATCCGAACTAGGAACTACAGTTAGTCCCTGTAAGAATTGACGCATCCATATAGCTTCCTTCGCAGCCTCTGAAGCAGCATAGTACTCGGACTCAGTCGTAGAATCTGCTATAACATTTTGTTTGGAGCTTTTCCAGCTGACCGCAGCGCCATTAAGAGTAAAAACGAATCCAGACTGAGATTTCGAGTCATCTCGATCCGTTTGTAAGCTAGCATCTGCGTAACCGATTGCGCATAGCTCAGTGTCACCTCCATAAGTCAATACCCAATCCTTAGTCCTCCGTAGGTACTTAAGGATATTCTTAACAGCCATCCAGCGTGTTTCACCTGGATTGCCTTGGTACCGACTCGTCATACTCAATGCATATGCCACGTCAGGACGTGTGCATATCATGGCATACATGATCGATCCTATAGCTGATGCATAAGGAACCCGACTCATGCGCTCGACCTCTTCCGATGTCTTTGGTGCCTAAGCTTTACTCAAATGCATCCCAGAGACCATTGGAAGGTTCCCCTTCTTGGAGTTGGTCATGCTGAACCTCTCAAGAATCTTATCTATATAAGACTCCTGACTGAGGGATAACATCCGTCGTGATCGATCTCTGTAGATACGGATCCCCAAAATTCTTTGTGCCTGGCCCAGATCTTTCATCTGGAAATGGTTCTTTAACCAAACTTTTACCGAAGTTAAGAGAGGTATGTCATTCCCAATCAAGAGTATGTCATCGACATACAATATTAGGAATACAATCTTGCTCCCACTCGACTTGATATATAAGCATGGTTCCTCGACCGATCGAGTAAATCCATTCTCTTTTATCACCTGGTCGAAACGATGATTCAAACTCCGAGAAGCCTGCTTAAGTCCATAGATGGAACGCTTAAGCTTGCATACCTTCTTAGGATTTTTAGGATCAATAAAACCTTCGGGTTGTACCATGTACAACTCCTCCTCCAAATAACCGTTTAAGAAGGCGGTTTTCACATCCATCTGCCAAATTTCATAGTCATGAAAAGCGGCAATCGCTAAGATTATCCGAATGGAACGCAGCATAACTACGGGTGCAAAACTTTCATCATAGTGCAATCCTTGCACTTGAGTGAAGCCCTTTGCCACTAAACGTGTCTTGTAGGTATCTGGTTGTCCTTCTACAAAATGCTTTACTTTGTAAAGCCATTTGCACTGAAGAGGCCGAACCTTATCAGGTAAGTCAACCAGATCCCATACGTCATTCTCATACATAGAGTCCATCTCGGATTGCATGGCGTCAAGCCATAGCTTAGAGTCGGAACAGGTCATGATACCTTTATAGGTAGCGGGTTCGTTACTCTCTAGGAGTAAAACGCCATCTCTCTCATTCTCCTCGACCATACCATTGTATCTGTCTGGAGGAATAGAGTGTCTACCCGACCTCCTAGGTTCCAAATGAATATTAACCACAGCCGATGATGAAGGAACAGTTTCCTCCATTACTTGTCCTATTCTCAAGAAACTCTTTCTCTAAGAACGTCGCACTAGCCGCAACAAAAACTCGATGTTCGGTAGGCGAGTAAAAGTAATGACCAAACATCCCTTTTGGATAACCAATAAAGTATGCCTTGACCGATCGTGGGCCGAGCTTATCGTCAGGTCTCCACTTGACATAAGCCTCGCAACCCCAAACCCGAATAAAGGACAAGTTAGGGACCGTTCCCTTCCAAATCATATGGAGTCTGCTACACTTTAGACGGACTTCGGTTAAGTATAAGAGCAGCTGACAAAAGAGCAAAACCCCATAGTGAATCAGGTACTACCGTGTGACTCATCATGGATCTAACCATATCAAGTAATGTTCGATTTCTCCGTTCGGACACACCATTTAATTGAGGTGTTCCAGGTGGAGTTAACTGTAGTACTACACCACAGTTTTTAAGGTGTTGATCAAACTCATTCGAAAGATATTCGCCACCACGATCTGAACGTAGTGCTTTAATCTTTCTACCCAGCTGGTTTTCAACCTTATTCTGGTATTCCTTGAACTTATCAAAGGACTCACTTTTGTGCTTCATTAAGTAGACATATCCATATTTACTCAAATCGTCCGTGAAAGTGATAAAATATCTATAGCCATCTCTAGCGTTGATTGACATAGGTCCACACACATCAGTATGTATGAGTCCACACATATCCATATTTCAACACCTTTGAAGGAAATTAGAGTCATTTTGCCTATGAGACATGATTCACACGTGCCAAATGATGCATAGTCAAATGGGGAGATAGTCCCATTGTCAATGAGCTTCTTCACGCGTTTTTCATTTATGTGTCTCATACGGCAATGCCATAGATAGGTTTGATCTTTGTCACCAACCTTTACCTTTTTATTACTCACATGCAATATATCTGTGGTTTGATCTAAAACATAAATCTCATTCATGGAAACTGCTTTACCATAAATCATTTCGTTAAAAGAGAAAATACAGCTATTATCCTTTATTACAAATGAAAAACCGTCCTTATCGAGTACGGAAACAGAAATAATGTTTTTAGATAAATTGGGTACATAGTAACAGTTATTTAAAAATAACTCAAATCTACTCGGGAGTTGGATTACATATGTTCCCACTGAAACGGCAGCTACTCTTGCTCCATTCCCCACTCGCAGGTCCACATCACCCTTTTCGAGAGTTATGACGTTTCTTAGGCCCTGCAAATGATTACGCAGAAGAGAACCATAACCAGTATCAAGTACCCAAGTTCCGAAACTTGCATGGTTAATCTCAATCATGTGAATAAAAGATGACATACCAACAGGAGTGACGCGGCCTGCTTTTACGTCTTCAGCATACACGCGACAGTTCCGCCTCCAATGCTCAGTCTTGTGGCAATGGTGGCACTCCATGTTTTCTTTGTTCTTTGTCTTGCCTTGTGAGCTACTGCTAGTATCACCAGGCCCACTCTTGCCCTTTCCTGGCTTCTTGAACTTCGGCTTCCCTACAGCTAGGTCGGCCTGATCCTTGCCCTTACCCTTACCCTTGTTTGAAATCATGAGAATGTCCTGCTTCAGGCTCCCTGATGCGTGTATTTTATATAGACTTTCTAGTCCATTTATGCACGCATTTCTATGTCATTTAAGTGATATTATATCACCATATGCCCCCATTTGGCTACTTTGTACTTTCATTACTATTTTGTAGGTACAAGCTGCGTAGTAGCGGAAACCGAGCCAAAACAGTCCACTTTGCATGCATTTAGGAGAATGGAAGGAACAGGACGGAAGCTCTTGCATGGGAAGCGTGAAACCGCTCGCAATCAAGTCCAAAGCCGTGTACAAAACTGCACGATAGGCCAAAAGACCTCGATCGATTATATATTTGGTCGATCGAGAAGCGTTGAAGTAAAGAGTTGCTTGATCGAGCTGTCCTGTGCTCGATCGAGTGGTTGCTGCTGAAAAGTTGCTCGATCGAGTAGAATTGTTATTCGATCGAGTGATTTTCTCCAATAAAGTCCTCGATCGAAGGGTATTTTCCCTCGATCGAGTAGAATCTATCATGGGCCTTAAGTCCATAGCTTAATTAGGGTTTAGAGTCGTGTTATGCTTATTTAAGACTCTTATTTACGTCATTAGGGATACATTCGATCATGGGGTGATCCCTGATCATCACCACTTAGCTTCTAGTTTCTGAACTCTCTTCTATCTTTAGTTTACATTCGGGTTATTATCGACGTGGATTGTTCTCTACGCCGGATTGCTAAGATTGTAAACTTCTCTTTTCTCTCTTTTATTCTTAACCTTTATTTTAATCTTAATTAGTGTTTACTCTACTTAACTACTGCGTTGTTATTGTTCATGCTTGTTAATTACGATTTTATTATGTCTATTGCCATATGTTCAATCGTCTTTATTGTTAGCATATTTAATAACATGAGTAGCTAATTCCTTTGTATGTTGGGATGAGGGAAACTGTAGTAGAGGCATGTTAGGATATATTATTTTAGTTAGTCTTGAATATGAGAATCAGTCTAAGCAATTTAATTGAGGTTTAGTCGAATGAGTACACGCAGGAGACTGGCTAGGTAGTTAACCCCGACCTGGATCGAGAGATTGAAAAGGAAGGCTTGCTTAGAATTGATAGGTGACTCCTAAGAGGGGGAAAGTTAAATAGGAAAATCCCTAGGGTGGTTTGAGACCGAGAGGAGAAAACCATTGCCCTTCTCATTGATAGATTGACTGACTTAGTTGACCCGTAGATGCCAATATTGCAGTGGACCGAATCCTAGCATATTCTCTCTTTATCTGATTTATTCCATATTTATTTCTTCCTTTATTTCTCTTTCCTTTAATCTTATTTAGTTTAGTTAAAACCTTTTCAAAACCCCCTAGTTTGTGACTGGCAGATTTAGATTTCAGTTAGTTAGTTTCCTCCCTGTGGAGATCGACCCTACTTCCGCTATCTTCTTAGTTAGTAGACTTAGGTTTTATTTTTGGTGTATAACGACCACATCAAATTTTGGCGCCGTTGCCCGGGAGGCAATTTAATTTTCTGTTATTTATTTCTGTCTCGTCTTAAGGAATTTCTAATTCCTTAAGACTGTTCTTATCTTTCTCTCTGTAGTTGTGTATGCGCAGGTAGAGAGGGATATATAAGACTCTTCAGGAGGAAGACTTGAGTACTCCTGATTCCGTCTTCGACTGTTGAGATTACCGTACCAGCGAAGATGGAAGAAGTTCACACATGTTCGAGCGATTCAAAAGTGGAGCTAGACTCCCAGCAAAGACCGTATGTGTGGAAAAAGAAGGCGGAAATTACCACAGCTGAGGGTACTTCCGCAAGTCAAAGGCCTGACGGTGGCCTTGTCAAAAACCTATGTGGTTATTAGCCGGGTTTGCAACCCCGTGCAATTTGTAAAAACAATTTATTGCGTTTTCAATTAGACAATTAGACTATTACGTGATAATCCGTAGTTTAGATAGACAATTTATTTTTCCTGCTAGACTTTCTTTTGGTATTGTTCTGGGTATCGGTTGGCATCGGTTTTGCAGGAGAAGAAGCGGAAAACAATTGCTCAAAATCGAAAGCTGTGCAATTGCGAAAGTGCTCGATCGAGTAAAGACAAACCACTCGATCGAGCGGTTGTACCTGAAAATGTGCTCGATCGAGTAGAATTTCTACTCGATCGACCCCCAGTTTGATGCTGGTTTGGGGAAGCTATTGTCTTGTGAGTTCTTCTATTTAGTTTTCTTCCATTATTTACATATATTTTATTCCTTAGGAACATGTATTAGGTTGTTTTTTTCCCTTTCCCTTATATGCTGTTGTGCTATAGCCAATGAGGACATTGTCTGTTTTGGTTTAGGGAAGTGTTTTACATCCTTTTGCGTCTGCATTTGCATTTGTATTGCATTCACGTTTACAATTCATGTTAATTAGAAAAATTTGAAAAAATCCAAAATATCACGTTTATTTTTGCATTTAGTTGAGTCGGATTGGAGTCTTGTTCATGATGAAATCGCACTACAAGTCTATTCTATGCTATTCCTTGCACCTTTCTTGACTTACTTAGTAAAATCGAAGTAGTGAACTATTGAATTTTGTCTTGGAATTTAAATTTGATTATTAGACTTGACTCAACATTTTGGCAAACTACTTCTATATTCTGAGTTTTAGAGCCTATAACTGGTGACATCTATGACCAGTTCATCTAGGAATGAGAGTAGTTACTCCCCACATCTCGTGTCATTTGCTTGTATATGAATTTTGATTTCTTATTGCCTGCACGCATTGGGTTTGTGGTCGGTATTACGTGTTTTGAGAATATTTGTATCTCCCTTTTCCTCATTTTACCCCATTAACTCCACATAAAGCCATATCTGCCTGTTGCCCTTAACTACATTCTAAACTAAGCCTACCTTTGCCGAGCTAGTTTTGTAGTCGAGGTATATTCTACCGTTGTGTCAGTTTTTGGCTCGTTTCATTGATTGGAGTGGGTTTTTTGTGAGAAAAAGAAGAGAAGTGTTGTTAGTGCCTCGATCGAGTAGTTTTCAGCTCGATCGAGCAGATATTGTTAGTTGTTGCCTCGATCGAGTGAAGCATTCTACTCGATCGAGTGGTTTTCCTCAGTCAGCCAAGAAAAGAAAAAGAAAAAAGTAAAGAAAGATAAAAATGAAAAAATACAATGAGAAAAATAATTGGCTGAAGTTTTTGTTTTTGCGCCTCCTACTCTTATTATAATTTGTCGAGGTGTTTTAAGGGATTTGTGTTGTATATGCCTATATATGTTAAGGCATCGAGCTTAAATTTTGATAGTTGGAAGAATGGAACGAGTTCTATTGCGGTCTTGTTAGGAACTAGCTTGGCTATTTACCCTCACATTTCCATTAATTGTTTTGCCCCTTCTTACCAATTAGCCTCACATATCCATATTTTTGCAAATGTTCGGCACGTGATAGTCCTTGAACGGTGGTTATGCGTGTGTACGGTGCTTGAATCATCTTTCATATTAGTTAGCAATGCATGTTGTGTCGGTCGTAGTCTAGGTGAGTGACTATATTTTCTTCTCTCTTTCTTATACATATTTACTTACCATTTGCTTGATGAGAGAAGAGTGACCCGTGAGAGTCCGAATTTGGTTGAGTCTTGCAAGGTCGAAAGTCTAATTTATTTCCAAGATTGTATAAATTCGTTCACTTTCGTATTAAGCTTTGTAGCGATTGAATGAGTGCATTGAACTGTTTAGCATTGACTTGTAGCTAGCTCTGAGACTTACTCCATTCCCCTAGGTTTATTTTGTTCCATATAGCTGCATTTAGTTTGCTTGAGGACAAGCAAAGGTTTAGTTTGGGGAAGTTTGATGCGTGTATTTTATATAGACTTTCTAGTCCATTTATGCACGCATTTCTATGTCATTTAGGTGATATTATATCACCATATGCCCCTATTTGGCTACTTTGTACTTTCATTACTATTTTGTAGGTACAAGCTGCGTAGTAGCGGAAACCGAGCCAAAACAGTCCACTTTGCATGCATTTAGGAGAATGGAAGGAACGGAACAGGAAGCTCTTGCATGGGAAAGCGTGAAACCGCTTCATAATCAAGTCCAAAGCGTGACTAACACCATGTGCCAAGCCAAAAGACCTCGATCGACTATGCTTTTGGTCGATCGAGAAGCGTTGAAGTAAAGAGTTGCTCGATCGAGCTGTCCTGTGCTCGATCGAGTGGTTGCTGCTGAAAAGTTGCTCGATCGAGTAGAATTGTTACTCGATCGAGTGATTTCCTAGAATAAAGTCCTCGATCGAGTGGTATTTTCCCTCGATCGAGTAGAATCTATCATGGGCCTTAAGTCCATAGCTTAATTAGGGTTTAGAGTCGTGTTATGCTTATTTAAGACTCTTATTTACGTCATTAGGGATACATTCGATCATGGGGTGATCCCTGATCATCGCCACTTAGCTTCTAGTTTATAAACTCTCTTCTATCTTTAGTTTACATTCGGGTTATTATCGATGTGGATTGTTCTCTACGCCGAATTGCTAAGATTGTAAACTTATCTTTTCTCTCTTTTATTCTTAACCTTTATTTTAATCTTAATTAGTGTTTACTCTTCTTTACTACTGGGTTGTTATTGTTCATGCTTGTTAATTGCGATTTTATTATGTCTATTGTCATATGTTCAATCGTCTTTATTGTTAGCATCGTTAATAACATGAGTAGCTAATTCCTTTGTATGTTGGGATGAGGGAAACTATAGTAGAGGCATGTTAGGATAGATTATTTTAGTTAGTCTTGAATATGAGAATCAGTCTAAGCAATTTAATTGAGGTTTAGTCGAATGAGTGCACGCAAGAGACTGGCTAGGTAGTTAACCCCGACCTGGATCGAGAGATTGAAAAGGAAGGCTTGCTTAGAATTGATAGGTGACTCCTAAGAGGGCGAAAGTTAATTAGGAAAATCCCTAGGGTGGTTTGAGACCGAGAGGAGAAAACCATTGCCCTTCTCATTGATAGATTGACTGACTTAGTTGACCCGTAGATGCCAATATTGCAGTGGACCGAATCCTAGCATATTCTCTCTTTATCTGATTTATTCCATATTTATTTCTTCCTTTATTTCTCTTTCCTTTAATCTTATTTAGTTTAGTTAAAACCTTTTCAAAACCCCCTAGTTTGTGACTGGCAGATTTAGATTTCAGTTAGTTAGTTTCCTCCTTGTGGAGATCGACCCTACTTCCGCTATCTTCTTAGTTAGTAGACTTAGGTTTTATTTTTGGTGTATAACGACCACATCACTCCCACTCAATTTCAGATCCTTCTCAGCCTGTATGAGAAGTGAGTGTAGCTGATGAGGATTTCTCTTCAAATCATTCATGTAGTAATTTGCCCTGAATTGGACAAAACCATCATGGAGTGAATGAAGCATGCGGTCAATGACCACGCTCTCTTTGATTTTGCAATCAAGTGCCTCCAGTTTTTCGAGATTCTCGATCATGTCGAGAATGTGTGGGCTAACCGGTTGGCCCTTCTGGAGTTTCGCCTCAAAGAAGCGAGTGGTAAGCTCATACATAACGATCTGCGGTGCTTTTGAGAACTCGTTAGTGAGCGTGGTGAAAATCTTGTTTGCACCTTGGCCAATGAATCGTCTTTGCAAATTGGATTCCATTGAAAAGATGAGTACGTTCTTTATCGCACCTGCCTCCATTACGAAATCACTATAAGCAAGTGATTCATTGGCTCCTACATTGGGGCCTGGGTTAGGCGGTAGTGGCTCAGTCAAGTACTTGAGCTTACCGTCAGCTATGGCAGCATTCCGTAATGAAGCCTCCCAGTCCGCAAAGTTGGACCCGTTATTCTTCAGTCGCGTGTACTGATTCATGTTGTCCATGAACATCTTAAGCCAGGATTCGCGTGCGAGCGTGGCACTTGGCATAGGGGCATCAGCATGTCCAGCCATTTGTTATAACAGTTTTATCGATATAAATGAATGCTACACTGCGAAAAAGGAGATAAAACATAATAAGCATTTTCATCGTTTTAATTAATTCTAATGCAAAACCGATTAATGCGAAGACTCTTGCATTTATACAATTGACCTCCCTCAAGTATTATATAAATGATCCCAAGACTCAATTTATGCAAATTGATAAGCCAACTTCTTGGCTAATTCTACTTTTAGAATTCCTGCTCGATAAATTTCTGTAAATTCTATCTATAGTCCATCATAATCACGAGATATTACTCGGACTATAATGTTGAGGTAAAATAGGTCAACACGTACTACTTACCCAACGTAGAAGGGATCATATGGAGAGTAAGGTCCTATATGCCTACCGACGAAGAAGGGATTCATAGCAGTTTTCCCTATAAAGACTAATCTCAATTTAAGGTTTTAGAGGAAGGTCCATCAACTTTAATTTTATTCATTTAAGTGAACGAATGATCTAGCATTTAGAGAATGAATAATTTAAGATGATAGCTTTTAGAATTTTGAGTGACATCTGGATGTCCATGATAATTAACATACAATCTATATGAGTCAATTTTCATGCAATTAATAAGTAGTAGGTGGTTTGGTTTAGGCGGAATATGATGCACTAACTATCATGCAAAAGAAAAACAATAAGAACGGAAAAATGAAAATCAAAGTACAAAGTCCTAGTGTGGCCTATCCTATCAAAATATTACAAAAATTACACTTTGGAATCCATCCTTATGGACCCTAGAAGCTTGACTTGATGTTCCATCTTGGTCCATGTAGCGGGAGTGAGCTATCCGATCTCCATCTTTGGTCTTCTCAAAAATACAATTTTAAAAAAAATTACAAAATATGAAACTATTTACATTCTAATTTAAAAATTATAATTAAAGATTACAAATGGGAGATTTGAGATCTCAAAATACATCAAAGACCATGTTACCATCATTACGATAACACAATCTACTAAGGCCACACTAAGCAATACAAATTACAACCTCTTGTAAAAATACCAAAATAATCCATTCATCCATTCATTCATTCATTCAACAAAATAAAGTGCATCAACAAAATAAATTAAACCTTCAAGACATAATTCATTAATTATGATTATTAATTTATCCAAACCACCTTTAAAATGATCAAAATTATGTGACAATTCCTTAATTGCACACAACAATTTTAATCAACCATAATCCAATTTAATTCATATTATCGGGTATAACATAAATTAAATTCAACATTATTTTAAACCTTTTTAAAATAATAGGGTATCTATCATTGTGAACTTTTTCACAACAATAATCTACATACATTATCTTTATAATGCAATAAACAAAATAAAAATTAAATTTTTTTTTCACTATTCACGGATGAACAGTATCCGTGAACAGTAGCAGGTATCAAAAAAAATTTTTTTTTATAAAAAAAATTGATGTTACTAATATATTCAAGATCGGTACAAAATATCAACATCTAATCAATATTAAACATCGATACAAACTAGATGATTCAATTTAACAATTTAAAATGAATATCTAAAACAATGAATACCGAAAATATATAGCGATGAACATACAAATCGATTTCCATTTACATTTTAATTTAATCCTTATTAAATCAAAACAACTACTAATTCATCATGTTATCGTCTTAACTATTTAAAACAACAATTATAATGAATCAAAATGGAAATACAAGGCAAAAAAAAAATTTTCCTCATGGCTGAACAGTGCCGTGAACAGTACCAAATTTTTTTATTTTTTTTTTCTGGCCGTGAACAGTACCTAAAAAAACAAACCCTAATTTTTTTTTTCTTCTTTCAGCCGAAACAAAAAAAAAAAAAAAAACAAAAAAAAAATTTCTAATCTTATATTTCATCAAATATGAAAACATATAAAATAATTTCATAGCCAAAGGCTCTGATACCACTTGTGAGAAATATCGGTATACTTTCCTTTAAATAATTCGGATTATAATGAAATTATAACTATATGAATTTCTAGTCATAAATGAAATCGCATAATATAAAACAAGAGATTAAGAAATAACCTTCGGTCCTAGTAAAAGGCCTAAGAACAAATACCAAAGTAGGTATTCTCCTAATCGTTGCCCCCAAGATGGTTCAAGAAATGCCTTCGTCGTGCTAGAACGAATACCCAAAAATTACTTCTAATTTTGTGTGTATATTGATGATGAATATGAAGATGAATAAGAGAGTTAAAAATCAGAATTTTTCTCCTCTTTTCACCCTAGTGTGTCGTGAGAAATTCTAGTCTCTTAGGGTTTTTTTTCTCCTTTTATTGCTCCCTTAGAGCCGTGTAAGTCAAGAAGAGAATAAAAAACCTAGTTTCCTTATTTATCTCAACCTATATTAGGTAGTTATCATATCATTTAATATGTACATAATGTAATATGTATTCTAATTATTACTAGTAATGGACCGTCACATAAACCGAGTAATGCCGGACCAATACACTATAATAATATCGTGTAATACATATCCGCCAACTTAAATATAACAGTTTACATTTAGTTTAGACCAACATTATATACATGGATTAAATATAACATTTTATATTCAATTACCAGCTACCATTATTTAATCGTTATTAAATAATCGTATCATCATCACATTGACTAACCTTTTAGTCAAATACATCGACTAACCTTTTAGTCATTTAATAAGGCATCAATATGATTATTTTCTCAAATAATCACATCTCTCAAACACATCCTTTAGGTGTGAATTTTAGGGATCAGTTGATCACCGCCATCTGTATGACAATAACGTCAAACTTATCTAGCAAGCCAACCGTTATCGATAAACGTTAATCAACTGATTATAATACAAAGTATACCCTGTGAACCTTAGCTGTTATCACACTAACTGTGGAGGACACTAGCTCCAACAATTTTATCATTTCGAACACAATTGTTGTTGTTATCAACCCAGTTACATCGAAACAGAGGTATTGTGAAATCAATGTAATTTAATACCAATATTTCTTGAATAACACCATAATAAAGGCATTTTCCCCAAATAGGTTTTTTATCTTTTGAAGTAACAAAGTGCATTTACTCAAATTCAGAACTCACACCACTATTTTGCATTGTGCTCAACTCATCTTGCTAGCGGGTGTAAAAAGTATAACCATTAATAGCAAAACGCTGAAAAAAGTGGCCCTGGCATTTGGACCTAACTCAAGACGTAGTAACCTAAGAGAGATGTCATCACCATACAAATTCTTATACTCCAAGACAATATTCCTAAACCACTCTCCGAACGTCTTCTTATGCTCGTTTGCAATCCACATCTCGCTCTTGTTTGGGTGATCGTATTTGAGCTCATCTTTGTGTTGTTGAATATAAGGTTGCATCTCATCTTCGTTGTTTAGCACATACGTATGTGCTAAATGTAACATGTCACGTGCCACAATTTTTTCAACCCGGCCCCTAATACCTTTTCCGGTCATCCAGTCACTATGACGATTCTTTGGAACGCCAATTAACTCCTCAGGGGAGAGATGAGCGTAACAATATGCAAGAGCTTCGTCGAATATAGCGCGTTCAGCAATACAACCTTCTGGACGATACCGATTAGATGTATAGTCCTTGTACACTTTCATCAATCTTTCAAAAGGATACTGGTATCTCAAGTACACGGGCCCAAGGTACAAAATATCCCTAACCAAGTGAGTGGTTAGGTGAATCATGATAGTGAGGAAAGAGGGTGGAAAATACATTTCAAAATGACAAAGAGAGGTGACAACAAGGTCCTTCAATGAATCCGCATCATCGGGATCGATGACTTTATCGCATATGGACTGGAAGAAGAGACAGAATCTGGTAATAGCATATCGTACCTTTTCAGGTAAAATGGAACGAATAGCCACGGATAGTAATTGTTGCATCAAAGTGTGGCAATCATGTGACTTTAACCCGGTGAGTTTTAGGTCTTGCATCGACACAAAGCTTTTGATGTTGGACGAATAACCATGTGCCACTTTAATTCCATTCAAGCATGCACAAAACTCTTTTTTCTCATTCCGTGAAAGGGTATAAGCTGCTGGCGGTAAAAATGTACCATTACCTCTCTTCTGTGGTGCCAACTCTAGCCTAATACCCATCATTTGCATATCTTCCCTAGCTGCGGCGTTATCCTTTGTTTTACCGGGAACATTCAGGAGGTTATTGATAATATTATCACAGACATTTTTCTCAATGTGCATGAAATCGAGGCAATGCCTGACCTCCAGGTCAGGCCAATATGGAAGTTTATCAAAAAATATGGATCTTTTCTTATACCCACGAGTAGACAATTTAGAGCCGTTCTTCTTCCCATATCTTATCTCAATATGCTTTACTTTCTGATAAACTTCATGCCCACTCAAAATTCTAGGAGGTTGACAAAGTTCTTGACGTCCATTAAATGCTTTCTGCTGCTTGCGATAACAATGGTCAGGATCCAAGCCCCTCCTATTTCCCAAATACACATACTTATGAGAACACTTCAAGTATTCAGACTCGATATCCTCCCCACACAATGGACATGCCTCTTTCCCATGCACCGTATGCCAGAAAGGTCGCCATAAGCCGGATAGTCGGTTATTGTACACAATAACATCGCTCTCAAATTGAAAGTTTCATTCCTATATGCATCAAATACTTCTATCCCACTATCCCACAAAATTCGCAAATCATCTAAAAGAGGTTCCAAATAGACATCTATATTATTTCCAGGTTGTTTAGGGCCGGAAATTAACAACGACAACATCAAGTACTTTCTTTTCATGCACACATATGGAGGTAAGTTATATATTGCCAACACTACTGGCCAAGTACTATGTTGGGTACTCATGTTTCCATGTGGGTTCATTCCATCAGTGGACAGCGCTAGACGTAAGTTTCTAGGTTCAATGCCGAACTCGGGATACTTAGCGTCGAACGATTTCCATTGCATACCATCTGCCGGGTGTCTTAGCTTCCCATCATTTATTCTTCCAGTTTCATGCCAAGTTAACATTTTTGAATCATTGCTATTCGCAAACATCCTTATGAATCTTGGTATCACTGGAAAATACCATAACACCTTAGCCGGGATCCCTTCCTTATCCTTATAACGCCACACAAAACAAACCGGACAATTGGTTAAGTTTTGATATAATTTTCGATACAATACGCAGTCATTTGGACATGCATGTATTTTCTCATATTTCATACCCACCCCTCTAATTAGTTTTTTAGCCTCATATGTCTTAACGGGAAGAACATTACCATCTGGAAGCATGTCGTTTATCAAGGCTAATAAACTAGTGAAACACGTGTCACTAACCCCATTTGCCCCCTTGATATTATACAACTTCACCACAGCCGACATCTTTGTGTACTTACAACCAGGGTACAGAGGCGCTTCAGACTCACACAACTTCTTATACATGTTGTCAAGGTCATCCAAATTAATGTTTTCATCTTCAAAAGCATTTGATTCATCATCTTTTTCTTCATTATCTGTAGACCCAACATTCAACTCGTCTGCTTCCAACTCAACATACTCGGCAAACTCGGGATCATCAGTTATCCTTTCGTATACCTCAAGATCATCTTCTTCAAAGTTATTCTCTTCCTCTAATGATTCCCCATGAAAAATCCAACGGGTATAGGATCGACTAAAACTATACTTTTCTAGGTGAATTTTAACGTCCGGAATAGCCATATACCTAATATTACCACATCTTTCACAAGGGCATGGAATACTAGAAGAACCATTCAAATTGTTCGCAACGACTTCATAAAATTCAGCTAAACCATCCTTATAGTTTGGGTCACTCATATTCGCAGCATTCATCCAAGTTCGAGTCATTTATCTACATTCGTAGTATATATAGTAAGCCAAGTAATTCAGAAAATCCAACTAATTAAAACTAATTCAATAATAAGCCAACTAATTCAGAAAATGCAATGTATAAGGCAACTAATTCACAAATAAACGAAATTCAGGAAATCAATAAAGCAAAATTATTAGAATACCTGATTAATAAGAAATAGCAGACGGAGATAATGACAAAGAGACGATCAGGGAGTATGTCTTAGTGTTTGTGGTTTTGTGTTGTAGTATAATCGCTTTGTGTTTGTGTTTTTGTGTTGCAGTACAGTATTATCAGTTTTGTGTGTTTTTTTCATCTTTATTAACAAATATTGACAACGGTTATTATTCATAGTCAACCGTTGTTATTAGTTTACTTATTTACAACGGTTAACAAAGTTATACCCGTTGTTACAACTAACAACAACGTACAACAAAATCATATCCGTTGTTATTAATTTGCACCAAATTTTGCGCCAAATTAATAACACATTATAACAACGGGTTTGTTCGTGCCCGTTGTTATTACTTTTCCTTATTTTGCGCCAAATTAATAACAACGGATATAGATTAAACTGTTGTTATTAGTTTATTTATTTACAATGGTTATTTTAGTTCACCCCATTGTTAAAACTAATAACAACGTTCGAAAAATTAATACCGTTGTTATTAGGTTTAATAAAATTCCGCGGAAAAATAATTATCCATTCCACAACGGTTTGTCTTAATTTTCGTGAGTATGCGTTGTTGATGGGGCATTGTTATTGCATGAATTTGTAGTAGTGAATACGGATTTGTAAAAATAATAATAATGAAGATTCAGGTTTAGATAGCAAACCACATGCACATATTTATCATAAACCACCAAATAAAATGACCACTTATATTTTGAAATTGAATGAACATAAATAAGAGTATGATAACACGGTAAGAAGTATAGCATTGAGAATAAATGAAAGTGAGATTGGTGAGGAGGAGAGTGACATCAGGGGATGGAGATAAATAACGTATATGGTATAAATGTTGCTTGGCTAAGATTTAAGTTTTTGGTGATGGAAAGCCTATATAAAAAGAAGGTCAAGCATATACAAAGAAAGTGTGTTTATGGTCTCTGTTGTAATCGTAAATTGTTGTGTGTGATCAGAGACATATTTATATATAATGGAGGCTTATAAATTGCACGGGTTAGAGTAAATCAAAAATGAGTATAGTAATTTGTACGAGTCTGCAACTATTTAGACCCATGCAATTTCACTTATTTTGTATTAATTTTAATTCAAGTAATTTTATTTCATCTTATATAAGTAGGTATCTTTCGAAGCCGCCCATGTAATAAGGCAGAGTAGAAACTCTAGATAATAAAAGGTCATAACGTGCTACAACAGGAACTCAACCAATTGACCTTAACGTATTATTTACGCTTATTGCAATTGAAATTTATAACTAGTAAGTTTTAAAAGCTTATGTAGGACTTTATAACTCATTTATTACATTAATTAAACTATTACACAAAAATGCAGTCCCATTTTATTATTTTATTTCAAAATTTAGTTCTAAAGCTTTAAATTTTTAAAAAGATAATTTATTAATCAATATTTATACCACTTAATCCTTAATATATTATTAATGTAACAAATTATTAAAGAACATACCCGTGCAATTTATACAAGTTTAAAACTAGTTATTTTTCTATGTGGGACAAATAGCATAGTACGTAAGTAGTACAGAATCAAAATTATTATTTATATAATACTTTTCTACATTATTATTGGTGATACTTTCCTAAAATAATTTTTATGATGTAAATTTTACTGTTGTAGAGATAATAAAACAAAGTTTTAAAAGCTCTTTAAAAACAATACATAAGAGAGTCAAATGACTCATGTATATAATGTTCCGATGTGGGACAATTTTACTATTTATACGTAATATATATTCACCAGTCACGCACCTCATGCACCACACCTCCATTATTTTTCAATGTGGGACAAATAACAAATTAAGTAGTTTATCATTAAAAGTATTATTTATAATACTTTTCTAAATTAATTTATAATGATGTAAGTTTCACTATAGTGAAGATTATAATACAAACTTGTAAGAACTCTACAAAACAATACTTAAGAGACTCAAAAAATTATGGGATGATTCATAAGTTTCAAGGATGACTCTTATTTATCACAGAAAGTCTCATTGAAGATGGATCGACCCGTCTTAAGTTTAAGACGGGTCAAGTCCCTCTCACAAAGAGCAAGTGGGGGGACAAGTGGGGGCTCCATTTGCCATCTACTTGCACCTCACTTAACCTTTGTGAGAGGGATTTGACCCGTCTTGAACTTAAGACGGGTCGATCCGTTTTTAATGAGAATTTGTGTATTTATAATCATAGGACCACCCTATCGTATGCTAATTTTCAATGTGGGACAATTCTACTATTTATACGTAATATATTCACCATACATAAATTATTATTCAATGTAACAAATTAAGTAGTAAACCATCTTTTTTCTATAAAAAATAATTATTTCTTGATTGTTATTAAACTATTATACTAATATTATACTAATATTAGAATAATAATAATTATATTTAAAGTCATTTATTTAATTTTTTACATACTTTAGACTCTAGTTTTATCATATTATAAGCAACATAGTAGTAAAAAATACAAAATTTATATTTTAATGAAAATATTTTTCGCCACGAATCCAAATATGTAAGTTTTGAAATGTTTTGCATTATATTATTTTGCTAGATTGCTAATCAAACATTTTCTTATGTAAATAATACGAAGTAGATGTTATATTAAAAATATTGCATAGTATATTTTTTGCAATCTTGCGAGATATAAAGAAATACTATTCAAAAACTGAAAAAAATAATTAGGACGATGTGGAATCGCTTGAAAAAACCCTCTTATATATATATATATATATATATATTTATTGATATTGATTAAGACATCGTAGTTAATATGTTGAAATAGTGTATCTTCGATTATAACCAATCATGTCTCTTAGTCAATTCAGATGGAGGAGGTGGGGGTTCAAGTGGGGAGCCCCAGGCAAACCAACAATCCTTGTTGGTAAAGTAAACACAATGTCTATAAAAGCCATGTTCTTTAACAACCCATTCTATATGCCCATTGTAACATAACCAATTATTTTTAGGTCGCGTTTTTATTGGTGTTCTCCCAATGTCTTCACAAGCACCCTTATTTACATCTTCTCGGTACACATCAAATACTTTTTCTTTGCCATTGAAATAAAAATGGCAAAAATATAGCTTGGATTCCCATAAATTAATTTCAAATTTATGGTCGAAGTATTGTCCCGGTAACAACTTTCTATAACCCAAGTCCTCGTCCCCGGCTTGGCATCGAACTGTCAAAACTGGCAATCGCCCAATCTCGTTTCTTATAGAGAAGTGTGTGTCCCCTTTCACTTTCATGATTGTCCCTAGTATTACAACAAATGATATAATTACAAGAAAAGAAGAATGTAATAAGACACGATCACCCATGCTTTTCTTCTACTTATTTTACGTTGTGTTTGATTTGTTTGAATCTTGAGCTGATGTTGAATTTATGAGGAATGTGTAAGGTTACTAAAAATTCTAACGTTGAATTTATAAATGCTTTACGTTAATTGTTATTTCTCCTTTATTTTTAAGGTTGGAGGACTGTATACTTGCATTATATCTACTTATATAAATATCAAAAATTCATGAATGAGTTCACATTAAATTACTCCATTCATTGTGGGAGCATGTCATGCATTAATCTATTTATTGAGCATTCATCATATGAGTATTATAACTTTTTTTTTTCATGTAATCTAGGTAGACTATTTTAATATGATTAATAAACAACTCTCTCGCTCAGTATTTTAATACTTCACAAATTTAGAACCCGTACGATAAATGCACGGTATATATAATTTTTTATTTTCGAAAAGATATTTAAATTGTAGTGATATCTCATTAATTGTTCATTTTTTGTTGTTATTGTATTTTTTTTGAGAAAAAAAAATTAAAACTGAATATTAATCTAAGAGAAAACTAGATGTACTTCAATCTAAGAGAAAACTAGCATATTATAACCCTATAATATCTTGAAATCATACCATTTTAAAACTAGATGTACTTCATTCTTATATAAGTAGAACATCAAACAGCTTCCATACTTCAGTATTATAGTGTGAGTTTTGCATACTTTGTACTTCAATAAAATAAATGGATCCATTGCAATCAAAAGTTAACATACAAAGGAGACGAGAAAGTATTAACTCAAAGCGTCAACACACTTTAAATGTGCAAGGTAATGTTCTCTATATGGTATATATTAAATTTAGTGATTTATATGCACTTTATGATCTAAGTTATATTCACTACTTAGTCAAAGTATTCACTCATTGATAAATGTGCAAGGTAATGCTCTCTATATGGTATACGGTAAATTTACCGATGTATATGCGCTTTAATAATCGAAGTTGTATTCACTACTTAGTCATCGTATTCACTCAATGATTTATAATTTACAGAAAACACAATCAAGTATGATCACAATGGTGCATCGACAATAGAAAGAAAGCGTATAGTTCTACCTTCTTTATTCATTGGTTCATCAAGATATATGATTTAAAACTACCAAGATGCGATGGCCAATTTTTAGTCACAATCAAGTTTACGTTATCGGGGCATGGTCATTAGGAGAAGGGGCCGGAAATTTTATTATGCGATGAGGATGGTCGTACTCATAACACCACAAAAAATATTGTCTACAAATAAGTGTCCGAGATTTTATAAGATGCTATTACTTATTTTGTTTACTTTTTACTTAGTTTACTTTAATGTACTCAGATTATTTTATATACTTAGTTTACTCAGTTTACTTCATGGCGAAGAGTTTGCTGGGTTTGACTTTGAAACTAAACGAGAATATTGAATAATAAAATGAAGAGTTTATTCTCTAATTGTTTGTGCTCTAATCACTAAATTATTATGGAATTAATCTTTATTTGAAAGATATCATCAGCCTATCACGATGCACTTAAGTATTGTTGTTTATGGGATGTATGGATCAAAGATGTCAGACGTGGGTAATAGATTTGATAACAAATACACATACAAGATTACAACTTACATGTGTGTACGGTTAATGGCGATGTACATTCATCTGGGCTGTTTTTCGAGTTCATATTTTCCACATAAAACGAATCATTTTCACAAAAGGTATGTTTTACATTCAAACTTATACAATATTTTAACTATAATTTTAAACTTATTTTAATATGCTACCTATATATGCTCATGCAACTTTGCACGGGTCCTAAACTAGTGTAATAAGACACGATCACGGATCACCCATGCTTTTCTTCTACTTATTTTACGTTGTGTTTGATTTGTTTGAATCTTGAGCTGATCTTGGAATTTATGAGGAATGTGTAAGGTTACTAAAAATTCTAACGTTGAATTTATAAATGATTTACGTTATTTGTTATTTCTCCTTTATTTTTAAGGTTGGAGGACTGTATACTTGCATTATATCTACTTATATAAATATCAAAAATTCATGAATGAGTTCACATTAAATTACTCCATTCATTGTGGGAGCATGTCATGCATTAATCTATTTATTTAGCATTCATCATACGAGTATTATAACTTTTTTTTCATGTAATCTAGGTAGAATATTTTAATTTCATTAATAAACAACTCTCTCGCTCAGTATTTTAATACTTCACTAATTTAGAACCCGTACAATAAATGCACGGTATATATAATTTTTTATTTTCGAAAAGATATTTAAATTATATTGTAGTGATATCTCATTAATTGTTCATTTTTTGTTGTTATTGTATTTTTTTTTTGAGAAAACAAAATTAAAACTGAAAATTAATCTAAGAAAATTGACTAATCTGTTGAAATGTATTTTTTTAATAATTATTATACCACAAAGCTAATGATTTCAATTTATAATTTCTCTAAATTTCTTGTCATGTAAGTAATAAAAACGATTTATTGTTTTGCTTATACGTAGTAGTCAAGTCAATCTCAAATAATAGTATCAATAAAAGATTTAGCGGCTTATAGTTTTATATATTTTTTAATTAAAATATTATACTCCGTAGCTTATTTAGAATTTAGTGTAAATTATATAATTTGATGAAAAAACTAATTTTAATGAGAAACTTAATTTTAATGAGAAGATAATAATATGAAATATATTATAATTATGAATATCCTTATTTAGTTAATACACTTCAAATATTAATAGCTTCCTTATTTAAAAAAATGTTTTTTGGAGGGAAATTTTGTGAGTTCACCTATTCTTTTAGTAGATAGGTGGCTAGACTTGTCGCGAGTCACCAAATTAGTATTTTTAACTACTACAAACGCAAACTAATAGTAAGTGTAAGTAGAGGTCGATTCCACAAAGAAGGTGTTTTGTTTTTTAAATGTGTGCAAAAGCAAGTAACTAAATTGGGGGTTTGATATGTTGATGTTCTAAGTCTACTAAAACAAAATCGAAATGAAATATAAAGACAATATAAATAATTGAAAATGTAGAACAAATACGAGAATGATTCTTGGACCGAGTAATTTCCACCAATAAGTTATGAATTGATCATTGACTCTTCCAATCTATTTCAATATTGAATACTTTGCTATGAAGTTGTTGACTGCTAATTCCACTTATGGATGACTATTAGTTACAAGCGTAAACAAATAGTCCTTACAATATCGTCAATTTAGTCAAGCGCTCAATTGTATCGAGATTGTAGATTAAAGCGATGGAATTTAGCAAAGATAAACGAATGAAAAAAACAATCGTTGCTCCACTTTGTTTCATACAAATTTAGTCCTTTATAACTCAACGATGATGAAAAGCATACGAATTGGTGAATTATAATTGCTACAATGGAATAGATAAATAAATAAAAGATTCATTTATCTAATCTAGCAATGGTTTAATTAACTACTAACAACTAGTTGATCATTCTAGGTGCACAATTAACAAACAAACAATAATGCAAACTAAATTTGATACTCTAATAATGAAATAGAAATAGAATAAGAGTCTTACAATTCAAACTAACTTATAGTACAAAGGGAGATAATTCCAAAGTTTCCATTGGGAATGAAACTATGGAAGATACAAATATACAATGAACATATGAAAGTTACAATGGACTATAGGAAATGACAATAGACTATGGATGTATTGCATTGGCCTAATATATAAGGATACAATGTATCTCCTAGTAATGTTGTGTTCCCAAGTTATTTTTCTGAAGTCTTTGTGTTCTCATGTCATTGTGTTCCCAAGGAAATTCGAAAAGTCCACACGGTATTATAAATATTGCACGTGAATTGAATAATACAACACAATTCATTCCCTCATATTATCCCATGACAATAGTTAATGATTTTTCCCGTGCTACATTGGTCTACTTATAACTCGATAAAACAAAAGTGACTGACGTGTTTATGCATTTTATTAACATGGTCTCAACACAATTTTCCAAATCTCTTAAAATTGTGCGGAATGACAACGATAATGAGTTCAATTGTATGGCTGAGTACTTCTTTGCTAATGGCATTCATTTTCAAAAATCTTGTGTTGGTACACCCAAACAAAACAGTCGTGTCGAGCGTAAACACCGTCATATACTTAATGTAGCCCTAGCCCTCCTTTTTCAAGCTCATTTACCAAAATCTTTTTAGGGTGAGTGCATACTCACGGCTGCTTTTCTCATTAATCGAACCCCGTCTCCTTTACTCGACAACAAAACCCCTTATGAATGTCTCCATGGAGTCAGTCCGTCTTACATTAATTTCTGGGTTTTTGGACGCCTTGCTTTTGCTCATAATCAAGCGACTCAGGGTGATAAATTTGAAAGGAGGTATCGTAAGTCTATTTTTGGTGGGTACCCGCACGACAAGAAAGGTTGAAAATTATTCGATCTTGAGAAAGAGGCCTATTTTGTTTCCCGAGACGTTGTCTTTCATGAATCACATTTTGCTTTTGCCACTCCTAGTCCGGCTCCGGATTCTCCCTCGTCTCCCGACCCACCCGATGTGCCCTTCAATGGTGTTGATGAACCTTGCATTTTGGTCGGGGGGGGGGGCTCGGTTGGGGTCACTTGTGACGAGGAGGCGGATGTCTCGGGTGAGCAACCTCACACGGCCACGGAAAATACCACTGGCACAAACAATGGCACAAATACTGATTCGGTCGAGTCTGCTCTCGGTCGGGGTTATCGTCAAAAGTTCCATAACTCTCGGCTTCACGGTTACCTCATTGACACTGCACGCACTCCATCTCCCGATACCAGCTCATCTACCCCACCCTTGTCGCCCTCAGGTACGCCTTATTCTTTATCAAACTATATTAACAGTCATTGTTTTTCGGAGAAGGACCGTCACTTTCTTGCAGCTTTGACAACTGGAGTTGAACCTCCAACTTTCAAAGATATCCGTGACAATGGGTGGTGTCAGGCCATGAAAGCCGAAATAGAGGCTCTTAAACGTAATGACACGTGGGAGCTCACTGAACTTCCTATTGACAAGAAAGCTCTTGGATGCCGCTGGGTTTATAAAATTAAATACAAGTCTGACGTCTCTATCGAACGCCTTAAGGCGCGTCTTGTCATCTTTGGTAATCATCAAGTGGAGGGTTTGGATTACGGGGAGACATTTGCTCCGTAGTCAAAATAGTCACCATTCGGACTTTTCTAGCCGTTGCCGCCGTCAAGAATTGGGAATTGCATCAAATGGATGTACATAACGCATTTCTTCAAGGCGATTTGCATGAAGAAGTATACATGAGGCTACCTCCGGGTATTATACTGGTTACGACAAGCACCGAGATGTTGGTTTGCTAAACTTGCTGCGTCTCTGAAATATTATGGGTTAACTCAGTCATACTCTGATTACTCATTATTCTCTTACACGGAAAACGAGGTACGTTTATTTGTCCTTATTTACGTAGACGACCTTGTTATTGCGGGTAATGATGCGACGGAAATTGCCAATTTTATGTCATATTTGGGAACTCGTTTTCATATGAAATATTTGGGGCCCCTTAAGTATTTTCTTGGCTTGGAAGTGGTGCGAAGCAAAGACGGTATTTATCTCAGTCAAAGGAAATATGCTCTTGATATCATTTCTGAAACAGGTCTTCTTAGGGCAAAACCCGTTGCCACACCCATCGAGCAAAACCATCAACTTGGGTTGGCAACTGGCACCTTAGTCGAAGATATTGAGTCCTATCGACGACTCGTGGGTCGTCTTGTCTATCTCCCGGTCACTCGACCGGACTTGTCTTACGTCGTTCATATTTTGTCCCTTTTTTGAGTAAACCACGGGCTGAACATATGACCACGGCTATTCGTGTTGTTCGGTATCTCAAAGGAAGTCCGGGCCAAGGTATTCTTTTGCGGTCTGATTGTGATCTTACCATTTTCGGATGGTGCGACGACGACTCTGACTGGGCTGGCTGTCCTACGAACTGTAGGTCGGTTACTGATTGTTTCGTCTCTCTCGGTACCTCGCCTATTTCATGGAAAACTAAAAAAAATCAAACGGTCTCTCTTTCCTCCGCTAAAGCTGAGTATCATTCTATGGCACACCTAGTTTGTGAATTGAAGTGGCTTAATGGTTTCTTATAAAGTTTGGGTATTTTTCTTCCGTCCCTATAACCATCTATTGTGACAACCAATCTGCTTTGCATCTCGCTCACAACCCGGTCTTTCACGAATGTACAAAACACATCGAGATTGACTGTCACTTTGTTTGAGACGCCATCACCGACGACCTTGTAGCCCCAGTCCATGTCCCGAATCATGAGCAACTTGCCGATGTTTTTACAAAAGCCTTGGGCGTGCAACAGTTTACTCATCTACTCCGCACGTTGGGCACTCTCGACCTTCATGCTCCAGCTAGGGGGGGGAGTAGGCCAATGCAATGCACCCATAATCTATTGTCATTTCCTATAGTCCGTTGTAGCTTCCCTATGTCCATTGTATATTCCATTGTTGCATTCCGAATGGAAACTTTGGAATTATCTCCCTTTGTACTATAAATTGGCTACCAATTAATAAGACAAACCACACATTCTCCTCTCAATCTCTTAACAGAGACCATGGATTATCAACCGGAATATAGTCTTAAAATTAAAATAAAAACGCAACGATGATGGGAAGAAGTGGTTGAAACCTGAACACCATGGATGAGCTCCTCACAAAATCTGTGACACAAGTACTCAACCACCTCTCCCCCTACAACACTACAAGTCTACAACCATGATGTTATCGTTGCCCTAAAATAACTGACCTTATTTTTCTCTTAAAGCCGATGAAACTTAATTTATTTCCAAATGTTATTCCGTAAATCTATTCTCAAATGTTTTTTTAACGTCATCTTGTATTTTAACTTTTGTACACCAACTAGTTTTCATTATAACGATGCCCTTAAAATTACGTGTTTGCTGATTTACTAAACCCATTATAAACCCTCCAACAACTTGACTCACGAACATGACCTTAACGTTCTAAAAAACAAAGGAATACGAAGTATCTTTTTGTGATCAATTTGATTTAGTAGACAAAGGGAAGTTTTCATCTCATCCTAAATATCTAAAATTTCATAAATAAAGGGATAGACTATTTATACTGAATTTTATTTTGTCGATTTTTTTTAACGTGTACTCTTAAGACACATATTAATAGCTTAAATATGATAAGTTTACAATATTTTCTATAATTATGGTAAAATTGAGTTTAAACTTTAATATCTCATGATAATATGTTGTTAATCTTGTCATATTTAGGTTATTAATATATTTTAAGGCACACATTAGAAAAACCGTTATTTTATACACATTTGGTGAATTTGGATTGCACATTTGCACGTGATATTTTCACGAGCTAATCAAACTAAGATTCGTATTTCTACTAAATGTTATGTTAAGTACTAGAGACTAGAGTATATACTAACCAAATTTTGAGAAAAAAAGAATTTTTAGATTCATTCAGACATGCATCATAATCTATGTAGGCCACATATAGGGCGTGTATGTTTCGTAATACGATTAAGTGAATTGCCTTAAAAGTCTTTGAGGATAATAGTCTTAAAATCAAACAATGCTATATTAGCAGCCGACCTCGGGCAAAGGGCGGGCTAGCCCGTCCCGACCTGGCCCTTGGGCCTTTTATGACACGGCTCGTGCCAGCCCGGACTAAGCCCGCTCAAGCCCGTTCTCCCTCAGAAGGGCTTGGGATTTATTTTTTCAACCCGACCCGCCTTGGCCTGTTCATCTTTAAAAAATGAAGAAATTATGTGAGGTCTGGCAGCCCAGCTTGGCCAGCCCTATTCCACGGCTTGGCTCGGGCCTGCTGCAGAGAGCCCGTCCCGTCTCCAGCCCGACCCGAAGCATGACTATCAGTAGTACGTATTTGTACGAAGTAGAGTTTTTAAGTCCTGTCCTTCTACGCTTAACAATTCATTTTAAATCATATTCTGTATACGTTTAGTTCAAGTTCAATAAGATCAATTTAAGTTTTCTCACTCATATCAATTCAATATAAAAACAATTCAAGCAGTTTCATTCCAACACAGAAAAGTTTATCCCAATTTGACTTAGTGTAGTTTTAGGACTTAGGCCATGTACTTTCTGACTTTTTAGAGTTGAACTGAACTGAACTGAACTGAACTGAACGGAATAGAGCTAAACTGAACTGAGTTGAGCTGAACTGAACTTAATGGAGCTGAGCTGAATTGAATGAAGGTGAACTGAACTGAATTAAATAAAGCTGAACTGAAATAAGCTTATTAGAGTTGAACTAGGCTGAAATAATAATAATAATGAAAGCTTATTAGAGCTTATTAGAGCTGTAGCTAAGGGGGTGGGGGCACATATTGTCTCTTGGCTCCCCCACCAACTTCATGTAAACTTTTCATTTTATTTTAATGAAAGGCGTGAATCTTATAATAATAATAATAATTATTATTATTATAATAATAATAATAATAATAATAATAATAATAATAATAATAATAATAATAATAATAATAATAATAATAATAATAATAATAATAATAATAATAATAACTATAGTAATAACAACAACAATAATAGTGAAAATAATAATTACTATTATAATAATGATATTGATAATCATAATGATATTGATATTGATATTGATAATGATATTGATAATTAGTTGATTTCATAAGTCTTAATAATAATAATATTAGTAAATAGCAGTAATATTAGTATTAGTATTAATATTATTGATTTTGATAGTAATAACATTCATTATAATAACTATAATTATTAGTGATATAATAGTTGTAATAATAGTAATAGCAATAATACTAGTAATAGGAGTGGGGGGCCTAGATAGTTTCTCGTTTGGCCACTAATTTCTTGTAAATTATGTTTTGAACTTAATAAAATTTACGTTTTTATAAAATAATAATAGTTATTATTATTATTATTATTATTATATTATTATTATTACTATTATAAAATATAATAATAATAATAATAATAATAATAATAATACAAACATTAATAATATTGATAATAGTTGATATCAATAGATATTTCATCCATCTCCTAATAATTAACGTAGTTTGAATTGCACAGTTTCCGAGACGACACTATGACTTGATTTTTCTTCTTTTACATTCACATTTTTTTATTTAAAAAATATGTTTCCAAAATACTTTTTTTTTTTATGATGAATGTAAATGTTTTTTGTTATAACGTCTTAGGATAGTTTTAATATTTTAACACTTATTTATGGTCAAAGTTATTAAAATTGACCCTAAAAGTTAAACGATTATTAGACGGAGGAAGTATTATATAATTATAATAATAATAATAGAGTAACAGAGCCGTTTGCTGCCGTTTGACGATTTGGCGATTTGGCGATTAGGGTTCAGCCTTGCCTTAGCCGTTTGCTGCCACCTTTCCCGGCCACACGAACCACCTTTCCCGTTGGGTGGAGTTCAGTTACTCTCGTCCTGCCCGTCTTTTTTATGGGGAACATTGTCTGTGGTCTTGTCAAGGAGTCCAGCAGGGTGATCCTTTGGGCCCCTTGCTTTTCGCTTTGGTTTTTCATCCCTTGGTGTGCAAGATACGGGACTCTTTTGATTTGAGTTTGCAGGCTTGGTACTTGGATGATGGCACCATTGTTGGGGATACTTTGGAGGTGGGGAAGGTGTTGGATTTGATTATGGCAGATGGTCCTCAGTTTGGTCTCCATCTTAATGTCGCTAAGACTGAGGTTTTTTGGCCTACTGAGGACCCTCGGAGTCGCCTTCCTGGTGTTTTCCCTCCTTCTATTGCCCGGCCTTTGCGTGGTGTCTCTGTTTTAGGTGGGCCTGTCAGTACTTGCTCTAGTTTTGGCAGTGAGCTTGTAGCGAAGAGAGTGACTAAGACCATCGAGCTTATGGATTTGGTTGCTAGGATTGAGGATCCGCAATGTGAGTTGCTTCTACTTCGAGCTTGTACTGGTATTTCTAAGCTCTACTTCACCCTCCGTACATGTTCGCCGAGAGTCTTTGGGTCTGTTCATCTTCGTTTTGATGCAGCACTTCGTTCTAGCTTGGAACGCATTGTCACCGCGTCTGGGCCAGGTTTTGGGGATTGGCAGTGGCGCCTTGCCACTTTCCCTTTTCATCTTGGTGGTCTAGGTGTTTATGCTGCCGGGGATGTTTTGTACTATGCTTTTTTGGCATCCCGTTTGCAGTCTGCTGCTTTGCAAGCTAAGTTACTACGGCCTTCTGGTATTGTGGATGCTGGTCCTACTTTTGATGATGCCTTGCAGGTGTTTTTGGAGACTACAGGTTCTACTTTTTTACGTGATCCTAGTGAAATCGCTGCCCCTAAACTTATGAAAAAATTGGCAGATATATATTTTGCGAGGATTGCTGCCACTGCAGAATCTTTTTACTCTTTGACACCACGTCAGCTTGCATTGTGGAAGTCCCAGCTTGGTGCCCACTCCTCTGATTGGTTGCGTGCGGTTCCTATCTCTGGGTTGGGTCAGACTATGAACGGGAGGACTTACCGTAGTGTGCTAGGATATCGTCTGGGTGTTCCTTTATTCGTGGTATCTAGGCCTTGTCCTGCTTGCTCCCGGGTTTTTGCTGATGATATTTATGGGGACCACGCTGTTTCTTGTACTGGTACTGTGGGTGTTAAGCATCGGCATAACCTCGTCCGTGACACCTTATTCGACATCTGCTATAGATCTGGTATTTCTACGGGCAAGGAGGTGGATATCGGTTTAGTTGACGGACAGGGCAGCTCTCTTCGTCCTGCGGATTTGCTGCTCTATTCTTGGGACAGAGGACGTGACGTGTGTGTTGATTTGACTGGGTCCTCTCCCTTGACACGGACTGGGATGACCGATTTTGTGCCGGGACAGGTTGTTACTGATGCTGCGCAGCGCAAGTGTGCTAAGTATAGGGAGTTGTGCGAGACTCAGATAGACGGTCGTCAGTCAAAAGAATCGACTTATAGGAATAAGATAGAAGACCCTGCCACGACCAGGCATCAAATAATTGATTTAAGGGTCTCTACAATGTCACTGTCCGACATAGTGTCATACAGTCTGTCTATGTAAACGACCAGTCATCTCCATGACCCCATGGTGCTGAACCAACCATCGATCGACTTACAATCTAGTCATTTCGAGACGTCACCTCATTGAGTGACTAGGGACAAAATACTAAGTTCGTCCTGTTCACTTGAATTGGGTTCAACCTTTCTTTCAACCAATTCGGATAAACAAAGTATTAAAATTTAGTCAAACTAAATAATGGAGTTTTTAATGAAACTCTAACAATGAATGCGATTATCAAATATTTGAAAAATTGATACGCTATCAATAATTTCATATCTTATAATCTTTAGCAATTCAGGTACATATTTCAATCCCCATTGAAATGACATGACTATCATGTTCAGCCTGCAAAAAGCATGGCTAATGGATTAGCAATACTTACATCTTTCCTATCGTTCTGATTGCTATTTCTCTTTGTCTACATAATCTCATATTACATAAAACTTTCTGAGTACGTGTCTAGGTTTGAATCTAGATTTAGGACTCTTGGCCTAAAGGTAGCTCCCACTGTTTTACCAGTATAATGGGATAGGATATACAGCTATATGAACTATTTCTAGTCCCTCCAATACTGTCGAATCCAAGCTACTTTCATATGCATCATCATATGACGCAATGTACTCCATTTCCGTTGGTAAATCCGCAATGATAAACTGCCTGGAACACTTCCAGCGGATACATGACATTTCTATTTGAAAATGTCACTCCTACTTGGAACCTTTCCAATAGTATTTTCTGTTTGGAACTCTTCCAACAGATAAATCTTCTATGAAACACAGCCAGTTCGTGATTTCAAATCACTTTGATCAGTTTGGAAACTGAAGTCTGTGTAAACTCTTGCACACAACTCACTATAAACTCCAAACATATGAGGCTGCTGGTTACGGTTTCCTACCCTTCTCATTCTCTTCGCTTGAGGAGTTGGGTTCGGATGCTGTTGACTTGCTGAAGCGGATCCAGAAATTCTCGGTATCTCAGGATGCTGGGGCTCGGGTGGCCGCTTATATCTTTACTAGACTTAGTTTTTCTATAGCTAAGGGGGTGGGGGCCCAGATTGTCTCTCGGCTCCCCACCAATTTCTTGTAAACTTTTCATTTTATATTAATGAAAGCTGCGCGCATAGTAATAATAAAAAAAAAAAAAAAAAAAAAAAAATAATAATAAAAATAATAATAATAATTCTATCTTGCATGCCTTGAATCGGCTCATTGAGGCCCGTGGTGGTGATGTGGGATTGTCTATGTTGCTAGTTGATTTTCAAAATGCTTTCAACCTTGTTGATCGTGTGACTATGCTCCAGGAAGTCCGCCGTCGTTGTCCGGTTCTTTTCCGTTGGGTGGAGTTTTGTTACTCTAGCCCTGCCCGTCTTTATTATGGGGAGCATTGTTTGTGGTCTTGTCAGGGTGTCCAGCAGGGTGATCCTTTAGGCCCTTTGCTTTTTGCTTTGGTTTTGCATCCCCTAGTGTGCAACATCCGGGATTCCTTTGATCTTACTTTGCAGGCATGGTATTTGGATGATGGCACCATTGTGGGGGACACTTTAGAGGTGGGGAGAGTTTTGGATTTGATTATGGCAGATGGGCCTCGTTTTGGTCTCCATCTTAATGTGGCTAAGACTGAGGTCTTTTGGCCTATTGAGGATCCTCGGAGCCGGCTACCCGGTGTTTTCCCCCCTACTATTGCTCGGCCCTTGCGTGGTGTCTCTGTTTTGGGTGGACCTGTCAGTACTTGTCCCATTTTTGGCAGTGAGCTTGTGGCGAGGAGAGTGACTAAGACCATTGAGCTTATGGACTTAGTCGCGAGGATTGAGGACCCGCAATGTGAGTTGCTTCTGCTTCGGGCCTGTACTGGTATTTCTAAACTCTATTTTTCCCTTCGTACTTGCTCCCCGGGGGTCTTTGGGTCTGTCCATCTTCGCTTTGATGCAGCGCTTCGTTCTAGCTTGGAACGTATTGTCACCGCGTCTGGGCCTGGTTTTGGGGATTGGCAGTGGCGCCTTGCCACTTTCCCTTTTCATTTGGGTGGACTTGGTGTTTATGCTGCGGGGGATGTTTTACACTATGCTTTTCTGGCTTCCCGTTTGCAGTCTGCAGTTTTGCAGGCTACGCTCCTGCGGCCTTCTGGTATTGTATGTGCTGGTCCTACTTTTGACGATGCCTTGCGGGTGTTTTCGGAAACTACAGGTTCTGATTTTTTACGTGATCCGAGTGAAATCGCTGCCCCTAAACTTATGAAGAAATTGGCAGATATATATTTCGCGACGGTTGCTGCTTCTTCAGAATCTGTTTTCTCTTTGACACCGCGTCAGCTTGCGTTGTGGAAGTCTCAGTAGGGTGCCCACTCCTCTGATTGGTTGCGTGCGGTTCCTATCTCTGGGTTGGGTCAGACCATGAACAGGAGGACTTACCGTTGTGTGCTGGGGTATCGACTCGGTGTTCCGTTATTCGCGGTATCTAGGCCTTGTCCTGCTTGCTCTCGGGTTTTTGTTGATGATGTGTATGGGGACCACGCTGTTTCTTGTGCTGGTACTGTGGGGGTTAAGCATCGGCATAATCTCGTTCGTGACACCTTATTTGACATCTGCTATAGGTCTGGTATTTCTGCGGGTAAGGAGGTTGATATCGGTTTGGTTGACGGGCACGACAGATCTCTTCGTCCTGCGGATTTGCTTCTTTATTCCTGGCACAGAGGGCGTGATGTGTGTGTTGATTTGACAGGGTCTTCCCCATTGACTCAGACTGGGATGTCCGATTTTGTACCGGGACGGGTTGTCGCCGATGCTGCTCAGCGCAAATGTGTTAAGTATGGGGATTTATGCGCGACTGCTGGCTATGGTTTCCTACCCTTCTCTTTCTCTTCGCTTGGGGAGCTGGGCTCGGATGCTGTTGACTTGCTCAAGCGGATCCAGAAATTCTCGGTATCACAGGATGCTGGGGCTCGGGTGGCCGCTTATATTTTTGCTCGACTTAGTTTTGCTATAGCTAAGGGGGTGGGGGCCCAGATTGTCTCTCGGCTCCCCACCAACTTCATGTAAACTTTTCATTTTATTTTAATGAAAGCTGCGCGCATCTTATAATAAAAAAAATAAAATAATAATAATAATAATAATAAGTTGTAAACTTGTTGTTGAACTTAATATAAGTTGAGGTTTATAATAATAATAAAAAAAATAGTAATATTAATATTAATAAAAACTTTTAAGTTTAAGATGAGTCGATCTAAAGTGAGCTGAACTAGACTGAATGAAGTTGCGCTGAACTGAACTGAATAGAGCTGAACTGAACTGAACTGAACTGAATGGAGCTGAACTGAACTGAAATGAGCTGAAATTAAGTCAGAAAGAACAGGGCCTTAAACTTGCATATCCATCTTAACAATAAAATGGGTCAATAATCATTTTATTTGTGTATATAAGACAAATTGGTTGATTTTCCGTATGTATTTTACTTTTATTTTATTCTAACTACTTAACCTGTATTAGTGTATTAGATACCTTACAATAATATAAAAAGACTTGTTGAGCCTCCCTAGAATCGCCAAGTGTCATATGCTTTCTGACTGCCACCTCATATGAACTTTTACTTCTGGCCAAAAAAAAAACAAAACCCACAGTAAACTATTGAACTCCCTCATCCATTATCATCCCACCGTTCCTATAGCTTCTTCACATAAGAAAAAAAATGAAACTGACAACTTATACTTTCTTATCATACCTATAAAAAGGGTAGATTGAGTAGTATTAGAATGCCATGTGACAACCTCATAGCCTTCATCCATTGTTTTTACATACATTAGTACATTAACACTACCGACTCTTCTAATTTCGTAGTATATTAACCATCACCCTATTCAACTATCATATTAATTTTGCAATTAATTGTTATCACCATATATATTATATAAAACAATTCATTTACAATCCTTTGAATGCCAAAATCATCACCCCATTTATCTCCCATACTAATTTTACAATAATTTTTATCACTATAAAGATTATATAAAGCAACTCATTATCTAAAACCTTTTGAATGTCAACTTTTGAATGTGTTTTTTTCTTAATTAATATTGATGTCACCAAATTTTAATGTACATCATTCAGCTTCCAAACAAATTAGTATTATTTAGCTTTTCCTATTTAACATTGTTTCGTTGTTTCCTCTAAAATAGTCATGTGATGGGTACACATTTGAGTAGTTTATTTAATTTGACTTCCTTGAATTTTGTATGATCAATTACTAATCCGTGTATTGTTTTTTTATTTTTCTTATATTGTGTAGGCGGTAATGAAGACGCATTGATAAAGTCATAGGCTTAGCTAACTAACAACGTCATGCAATGGTAAATTTAGATTTTACTCAATTGGTAAGTTCAATCTTCCATTCTCTTTGAAAGTTTTTTTTTTTGCGTTATCAAATTATAAAATTAATGGAAGTTAATTTTGAAGATGATAAAAAAAAATTGGGATAAAAAAAATGTATTAACGATGGATATCGAATTTTATTTGATCTTCCTTGAAAAAATAACTTTATAATTGCTAATTTTCATTTTTGCGATTAATCTCATATTACACCTTCTTTTTTTTCATTTACCATTATTATCTTACTACATATTGTTGTCATTTATATTATTTAAACGATAGACCATTCAAAGGGATACAAAAGTTAAGCGTGAAAATTAGATCGATCATATACCTCAAAAATAGACAACGTCTCATTTTTTGTACCTAATATTCTATTATGCCCTTTTTTCCACTTACCATTATTATCTTATTACAAAATGTCTTTTATATTATTTAAAAACGATAGATCATTCTAAGGAAAGGAGAGTAAAGTGTAAAATTTAGACCGATCATCATAACTCACACCAATCATGAATTTATCTTTGAAAGAAATAATTTGTAAGTTATGATAAAAAATTTATTATCATGTAATTATAATTTTTTAAAAAGTGGTATATAACTTGACCAAAGTAGAGGATGGTGGAATTGAAGTTGACCAACTTAAATGGAAACATGAATTTTCAATTAAACTATTGGCATCTCTTCGAAGTAATATGTATTATTATTAATTGTACTTTATATATGTTGTGCATTTGTATACGAGTATTTTATAAGAATTAATGGCTGAAGATGCTGGTATTACTTTTTTATTATATGGATTTTAATCGTAGAAGTTCAAATTTAGAAAGTTTACACTCGACAACGTTGTTAATTTGCGAATTGATAATCAAATTGTATATTTAGATTCTAATATTTTGTATCTCAAGATCTATTAGGCCTAAGCCCATACCTTGACTTTATTCGACTATCCTCTTCTCCTTTTATCCATTCAAACGATAAATTATGGGAATGATAATGACACTACCGTTTTTTATAATGCCACCCAAATACAAGCTAATTATAGGAGTATTTTACTATTCACTCTCTCATAATTTGAATGACATTAACTAAAAGAGTTGTGGTGTTATCATCGCCCTAAATTATTATCCACATTAATTCATTATTGCTCACACGTGACGTTTTTTTACAAATTCCGTTTATTTTGACTTATTAAAAAAATTGTGGTTGGTAATAAAGTAAACAACAAAACACAAAACATAAAACATAAAACATTGTCTACAAGTTAATTATAACTCTAAATAGTTTATATACAAGTCGAACTATAGAACAACATTATGTACATTATATAATGCTATTCTGATCTTCAATTTTCGAAATTTTTTATATGGCCTTAAATGTTATCTATCCGCGATATGATTTTGACGGTAAGGAGAAATTATCATGGGAAAAGTTGACAACAAATATTTCTAACACCTATTTATTTTCAATTCGAAGAATAAAAAATGGAGATACCAATTGATCACATTGTACATTTGTACCCACTACATCGTACTTAAAATAAAAAAATTTATTAGAAAATGACCAAAGGGTATTAATAGATAACCCGTGATTTTTCACGGGTAGCAAAACTAGTTTAGACTTAAAAGTGTCGTCTTAAAGGACAATCCGAGAATTCCATGAGACTCTTGAGTTGATACCGTATACCTCCAACTCTCCAAGTTGCAACTCATAAGACTGATATTTATTCAATTTTGTGTACTCTCTTTAAGGTTTTCAGTTCTTTCCCTATCTGAATAATCTAAAGTGGACAACTCAACTATAACTCGTCGCATCGTACTCCTAAGTCCTACCCTTTCATTTTTGATATGGTTTAGTCGGACAGGTTGTCATGACTTTAAGACTTGTTCCTGTTAATTAAGATTTAAACTTTACCACTTTTTTGCATTATATACGGAGTAAGATTTTAAACTCTAAAGGTATAGGCGTTTTAAAACTAACTAGTTTTATGCCCGTGCAAAAATACACGGATTGTTTTTCCATCATTAATATTTAATAAAGTTTAAAAATAAGAAATATTTTAAAATTTAATATATTAGTAAGAGTATGTTTGTTATATTGACTTTAAAAAAGGTATAATTGATATTTTAATAATGTTGTCCAATTTTTTATTTTATATTGACTTGATGTTCTAAAATACTGTTTATGTTCTTTTCATCGTAAATTTAATTTATTAGTAGGAGTATGGTTATTTTTAATTTATTAGTAGGAGTATGGTTATTCTTTTTTATTTAGACTGACTTATGTTCTTTTCATCGTAAATACCATTTTGTTAATAAGAAACGTTTGAAGTTGTTGATTTGCTATAATAGTAAGTGTTATGATGTAAGAGATAATGTAACTTGCAAACAAATTTTCCAATGTTTGTAATTTTATTATATTTTATAAACTATGCGTAAATTATGTTGGGAGATAACTTTTTAGAATTTTAGATTTTAATAGTTTAAATTTTGATATAAATAACATATGTATTTTGTTTAATATACTCCGTAGTTTACACCAATTTTAAGTGGCAAACCCCTGTATTTTTGCACGGGTATAAAACTTAACCGTAGAATCTAAATAAGGTACGGAGTTCATAAATTGTAATACTTGTTTGGATTGAAACTATGCCCCGTCCTTTGCACTTCTTTCGTGTGTAAATGATATAATGTTGACTATTACGTCTTTATCTCCCCACCCCACACCACACCACCCTTCTCCGTGATATGAAAGTACTGCTTACACTTGATAGTACTCCTTAAGTTATAAGTAGATATAGTTTAGACGGTGCCTATCTCTTTCTTAGATAAAACATTCTCTCTACCCTAAATAATAAGTTATAGCTCGTAATTAATTTGGTAGCTACATATATAAAACCGATGGTTGTAGGACTAATTCATTTATAGGACTAATTTATTTGGTAGGCACATAAAACCGATGGTTATGCACCAAACCCGTGCAATTAATATGATAGCCAAATAATAAAGTTTATTATAGGACTAAATTCATTTAGTAAAAGAAATATTTAGTATTCCACTCTAAAAGATGGTTATGTTATTTTAATTGTTACATTATTTACGAATGAAGTTTATTTAATTGAAACCCAAAAGGACTCAATAAATTAAAAACAATTAAATATTCAATAAGCCTCCTTATAATGTATATACTCGTTACAAACGTATAACGGGTTACGTACCACCCATATTGGTAGATAAGAGGAAAATAAATTACCTAAAGAGTAGCCAAGAACTTGTTACACAAATTTCATTGACGGACACAATCCGTCTTACACTTAAAATGGGTCAAATGCATATCAAAATACATGGCAAATTACATAGGAAATAACAATATTTTTGTTCCTATTAGCCTCATGTCGTATTACCTAGGAAATAACAATATTTTTGTCCCTATTAGCCTCATGTCGTATTATTACAGTGTTGGTAATGCAAATTAGATTGTTTCTTTTATTTTTGGGTTCATTTGGAGAATTACAACACGTCCCCATTAATTTCAATCCACACTATTATTTTTCTTTTGTTCTTCAATCTAAGATAAATTGTGTCTGTTTAAGTTTGTTTTTTTACTTTTTGTAAGTGGGCCCCACCCTAAATGAAAATAAGTTGTGTTAATGACGTGTGTGAATGTGGATGTATTAAATGTTTTTGTTTTAATAGATTTAAGATAAGATACTCCGTAAAATCAGAAATAATAATTTTAAGGTATTATCATCATACATCTTTAATTAATACGGAGTAGTAAATAATAACTTTGTTCAATGAGAAGTTTTTTTTTTTTTTTTTTTTTTTCTGAGAAATCATAAAGTCATTATGCGACGTTTGACAAAACTCATTGTCATCGATTAGGCTCGAGTCCTAAAATAACAAGTTCATCCAATTTTTATAAATACTTAGTTTAATTTCCACCCTAAATGGACTAAAAAAGATATTAGGTTTGTAGCCATAATAAATACATAAAATGTATCGAAAAGAAAGAGAATAATAGTCAAATTCACAGATCATACAATAAAATGTAGAGAGGACAAATAAACAAACGGTGCAGATGATTTTATGTTTAATGAATAGATATATGCGATATGGTCCTCATGTTCCAAATCCAAACTATTTCATTTGAATTTGACCAAAAGAATGATAGACGGACTAGATAGACAACAACTTGTCTTAGGATGATTTAACATGTTAAACTCTGTTCAACAACTTCGACCGATTTGGATGATCTCCATTGTTTTTGTTTTCATTTCCTCTCTAATACACGTATTATATTGTATATATTTTTTCATTTATATACTTTTTTATTCAGTGTATTTACCACCATCCGTTCTATCCCAAATTAAATCCGAACTATTAAAAGGAACCTGCCTCTTTATTTCATTTTAGAAAATGGAGAGTATCTTGACTTAACTTTGACTATTTTTGATTAAATAATGTATTATTAGTCAGTGCTAAGATGAGTTAACTTAGGGGTGATAATGAGACGAGACAGCTCGCGAGCAACTCGAGATCGGTTCGGTCAAAGCTCGGGTTCGGCTCGAGAGCTTAACCAGTCAAGCCGAGCAAACGCTGGCTCGGCTCGAAAAGCTCGCGAGCAGCTCGAACTTGTGTAATTGGATAAGGTATTGCTCATATTTTGTAAAACTATTTTACCATGATTATATATTTGTATCACATATATCAAATATCTAACTTATTTGCCAAACATTTTTACATATATCCTTCGAGTCTTCTTATTGAAAATATCGGTAGAAAAAAACTAAAAAAAATAACAGTTATATATAGGCTCGATTTGAGCTCGGGTTTGGCTTGAGCTCGCGTTAAAGCTCGCAAGCTTGATAACGAGCCCATTTTTATCAAGTTCGGGTAAGCTCGAGATCAGCTCGAGCTCGAGTTTTGATTCTTGAGCACAAGCCGAGGAAGGCCAAGCTCGGACTCGACTCGGCTCGTTAGCACCCCTAGATTAACTAATGTAATCAACCGTAAAATACGTTTATTTAATAATTAATAATGGTAATAAATGAGGTGTATAAGCTCGTCGCACAACAATCTTATTTGAAATTCAGATTGTTTGAATCAATTAAACAAAGCATGTATTAAAATTAGACATCTCTTGTGTAAATATAATAGTCTTATTTTAAATGTCTTTCTTCCTCCACACTCCTTTAATTAAGGTATTGGTTGATCATCATCTAATTTTGAATTTTTACTAAATTGAGTGCATTGTTATCTTTTGTTGAGTAAAGAATAAGTCCAACTTACTATAATTTCTTACTTTGTATTAAGTATATGTCATTACTAATTAATTACACTACTTTAAATGCCGAACGATTGTGTGTATGGGTTGAGTGACGATGTGAGTAATTTTACATCAAACCTAGTTTATATCTTCATGTTCATATAAACTAAAAAAATGTTCTTGCATGACAAAATGCCTCATAATTTGTCTTTTACCATATGGATATATATGTTTGTACACAATGTTGTTTTATTTTCTAACAAAAATGAAAGTTTGAATTTATAACCATCTAATTACGGTGCAGAACAATTATGCATGTACTTTATTTTCTTTCAACTCCAAGGTTAAAATAAATTTGAACTCAAAATAAAAATCTTAATAAATTTATAATTAGTTCAAGAACACTTATGCTCTCGTAAAAAGTAGACGGTGAATACACATCATTATTTTCTTTCACAAATTCTTATTCAAGACAGTGCATATCACTCGTCTTCCTTGATGATCGATATGCGACGAGATTAACTGATTTTCCTTTATACAAAATTAAATAATTAGGTAAAGAAGACACAGTGAAGCAGGTTGGATGCATGTTACCTGAAAAGGAATGGTCCGTGAGGCTGAATTGGGGGACAATGTTACGCGTTTTTAAGAAAATTTAGTCCTCTTTTGAAACACAAATTCTTATTTAAGACGGAGGTATCCGTCTTAAGCTGGATACCATATTCTCTCACAAAATACCCATCAAGGGTGAGTGGAGAGCACATGGGGGGAGCCCATTTTGTCCCCTCTACCCATTTTCTCTCACAAAATACCCGTTGCAAGATCCGACCCGTCTTAAACAAGACCTACTGCTTTGGAAAATCTATTTGTGTTCCAATTAGTCCACAAAGCCAGCTAGTGAGGAAAGTAAGTAACTGAGTAAAATTATTATGAGAATATGAGATGACCCACCCACATAAAATCTAGTCAAGGTATGATTAATAGTTTAATACAACGAGTAGTGTTATACTGTAAATAAATAACTAAAATGTTGCTCTTATTGATCAAACTTTCAATATTTCCTACCAACAGTCCATCATCATTGTACTAAACTCCTAACTACTCTGTATTATGTTATGGTATGGGATAGACTTACCCAATAATCAATGGCGGAAAAATGGTTCAGTCATTCTCTTGTAAGATGGTTGTATGCCATGTGCTTTGGTAAAATATAACAAGTTTTTGGTCAATATTAATCACTCTTTGATAAATAGTGATGACCTTGAAATAATAATCATTTTTCAGTCATAAAAAGTAGTCACTATGTATCAAAAAATGGTCACTATCTGTTAAAAGGTGGTCACTGTCAATTGGTCGCACCGTGCAACCGTCTTTAAATAGCATTTGTGAAAATGGTTAGCTTACATGCATATACACATTTTTTCGTACAAGTGATAGAAATTAATACGGAGTAGTTTTATTGAATGACCACATCTATACCCTTATGACCTACAAGCGACGAAGGTATATCTAGGGCTTGCAAAAGCTGATCCGCTCAAGGAATCCAGCCTGAATCCCGAATCTATAGAATCCAAAAAATGTGGGCCCCTCGTTTCTCGGAACTAGTGCGGCCGCACCTACTGCACTGAGTTAGATCTGGCCTTGACCAACCCAAACACATTGGTGTTCCGACCCAATTCGAACCCGATACGATCCGACCCATTAATCGATCCTAGTGACCCCATTGCCACATCAAGGTATCCCTAACTAACTTTATATTCTCTCCGATCCAGATCAAATGTAACACTTTTTTTTAGATGGTTTACAAATGGTATTCTAACCGTATTTTTCTTCATATATATGTAATTTTCTTGTGAAAAAAGTAAAATTTCATGAAAGACTTCTTCATAGCAAATCCATATAAAATTTCACCACAAAATGTAAACGTTACCTTTGATCTGAATCGGATAGGCTAAGAGGATTAGAAAGGAGCAACCGTAGAAAGTCGAGAGTAAAGAGAAATGATACTGGTGCTACTGAGCTAGTGGCAGTAGAGAGTAGAGACAGCTCAAGGAAAGGCTGGAACAACAAAAGGACAAACCCAAATACCCGTTAAATGGGCCCCACTCAACTTCAATTCCCGCTGCTCTATTTAAAACCACCCCAATTTCTAATTTCCCCTTCATATGCTTCTTCACTCTTTCAAACTTAAATTAATTCTCTCTATTCATTTCCCCTTCATTTTTTAGGCATAACTTTCTTCTTCATAATCTTCCATCAACATTTAATTTCCAACAATTTATACCCACTTGTAAGCTTCCTTTCCTCTCCTCTCTCATTCATTTCGTTTATTCTACAAATTCTCATTTAAGACGAGATTGTATAGCTCACTCTTTGTTGTCAAACCGATCCAAAGTTCCTAACCGTGTTTTGTCAATAAGTCTTTTTGAAAACAAATATATCTGTCTTTAAGTTAAAATGTGTCAAATAGCATGTCACTTGCATGAATTAGACAAATCTTTTACCATCAATTTTTAGGCATTTTATTTAAGTGTTGTGTTTTGTCGAATGATATGTTATTTGACCACTTCTAAGGTTAATAAAGATACTTTCATCTTAAATGATAATTTATGATGTTCTCTTACTCCTATTAATCATATACCCGTTTTATAGGAAACCAAGTGTGTTTTACAACTTTCTTGCCTATATTAGTTGGTATGAATGTAAATTATTATTGGGTCAATATTTTTCTTCAGTGTTATTTTGCTCCATTGTTTTTTTTTTCCCGGAAAATTCCCAGGGTACCCCTGAATTTTGACATTTTGTCCGAAATACCCAAAATTTTCAACCGAAAAACTTTAAGTGGTCATAACTCGTGTTTGCAAACTCGTAAAATGACAATTTTTTTTCAAATCGTTCATGTTTCCAAGAGCTACGATTTGAAAAAAAAAAATTGGTCGTATTTGGATCTCGTGGCTAGGAGTTTTTTTATGTCAGCTTTTTTCACCGAACAAACTTTGAGTGACCATATCTCTTGGTCCCGAACTCGCCAATTTTTTTTTTCCAAATCGTAGTTCTCGGAAACATGAACGATTTAAAAAAAAAAATTGGCGAGTTTCCGAGTTTGAAAACACGAGTTATGGCACTTAAAGTTTTCGGGCCAAAATTTTGGGCATTTCGGGCAAATTGTTAAAGTACGATGTTACCGTGAGAATTTTCCGATTTTTTTTTCACAATTTACTTTTTTTTAAAAATAAAATAAAATAATAATAATAGGGAGTACTTTTCATTGGTTAGAGTGCTATATGCTACACCCGTGTTATGGTGGAGTACTTTTAGAATTATTAGAGCATCTCCAATGGTTAAGCAAAAGGACTTGCTTGCAAATTAAAAAAATTTCAAGCTACTTGCTTAACCATTGGAGTGCTCCACATAGACTTGCTTAGTTTGAGCTACTAGCTCCACATACAAAAATCTACCACTTAAATACACACATGTGAAAAGTTAAGCCACAAAACTAGTAGCTTTACCATTGAAGTATTTTGTAGCTTAAAAGTGAATTAGCTTAAAAATATGATGTGCCAAATTAAGCTAGTAGTCTTATTGCTTACCATTGAAGATGCTCTTATCCTTCAATTTTTGACTGATTGATAATCCTACTAATCTAGTACGATTACTTTCTTATTTTTTATACACGGTTTCATTATTAAAGTTGGTGTACTATATATCAAATAAACTAGGGACTAGGGACTAGGGACTAGTAAGTAGTAATTGTACTCCCTCCCTTCTTTTTTAGACAAATTTTGATTGAAGATTATCCGTCACAAGCTGAAAATGAGTAGTGTCCATCTCGCAATATGCAAGTGGGGTGGACAAATGGGGCACTATCCGTCTTCACTGAAACGAGCTGTATTTGTATTTTTTATCAGTAATTATTATGTGCACCCGTTTTACGGTGGCATGATGCAAGAGGTTAAAAAATGTTTATTTTATGATATAAATAGTGACAATTATATGTTGAAAAAAAGTATATTAGATTGTCAATTTAAATCAGTCATGTTGTACTTATAATTTGATTATAATATCACACATTTTACACCTTTTAATAACTTTCATTACTTTTCCTTTGCTCGGGCCATACCCTTATCAATTGAGAGTTACAACTTACCTAACATTTTGTCCAACTTAAGTCGATTCGGCAAGGTGTCGTTATATCTTAACCAGAAGTTTTGTGTTCGAGCTATGCAGTAGTGTTAAAACTTATGATGAAGAGCTTTACCGCCCTAATGGTCCTACCCTACTCGAATTCGATTTAAACCGAGTGATCTACCCCTAAAAAAAAGTCGAAGCCTAGGAGCATACCATGATTTTCTTGGAAATTGGATTCTTTTTACCATGCAACCTTGTAAAAAGAAACACAAAGTGGATGTACTATAGTTGATCACAATGATAAACTTCCATCCTAGTTACAGTGCATTTATTTTGGTCAATAATTATTGTGTAACACACCAAGACAGTTTTACATTGCACGATAATTCTTTTGGTCGATAAATGAATGTTTAACCAATTAAAAGACATCGGTCTTATATTCTATAATTTGTGTATTTTGTTAGGGAGTAAATCGGAAACATGAAGCGCCCGTTTCATGGGATTGCTAGTGATCTCAATGGAAGAATGTCATGTTACAAGAAAGATTGGATTAGTGGTATTCGATCTGGTTTCGGGTAATCTTCCATCCTAACAAATATTTACAAAGTTAATCAAATTTCATAAAAACAATTTTAGTACATTTTTTAGCAAAAAAAAGATTATTAACTCATGCATGTGTTTTTGTGAATGTAGGATACTTGCTCCAACTACTTACATCTTCTTTGCATCTGCTCTTCCTGTCATAGCCTTTGGTGAACAACTCAGCAGAGACACAGGTGCTCTGTCTTCTGACACTTATTAATAACTTATCACAATTTCTTATATGAGACGGTCTCATGATAAGGTTACAGTAGAACTGACATAATAATGAGTTAAGATATTTTCCAAAGGGTTAAAACTTTAAAGGTAAGGACTAGCATTATTGTTAAATTCGCAAAATGGGCGTGGACCGCGTCCATTGAGAAGGACAGTGTCCATTTCATAAGTTAAAGAAGTTTTATCCCAAAATCAATTGGCCATGGGTAGAGTAACTCCTTGGTTTATATGGTAGACAACTCTCTTCTATTTTTCCGATGTTGGACACTCACATGTGCCGGTGAGTTGTATCTTTACAATTATACTAGGCTTAGTCATTTAACATTATATTAATATGAGACCGTTTCATTGAGGACCTACTGAAAAATTATTTATACTCGACGAAAATATTAAATTTTTGAAAATTTATTTATGTGTGTTTAGATGGGAGTTTGAGCACAGTAGAGACATTAGCATCAACAGCAATATGTGGGATCATACACTCAATATTTGGTGGACAGCCTCTTTTAATTCTAGGTGTTGCAGAACCAACTGTCATCATGTATTCTTACCTTTACAACTTTGCCAAAGGAAATAAAGCCTTGGGTCAAGATCTTTACTTGGCTTGGGCCGGATGGTACGTTCTTTCATTTATGAAGCTGACGGAATTTGAAACCATGTTATGAGTATCATGCATTAGTGACTTTACGAGCTAAACTACCTAATATTTGCTATAATGATGATATTAACAAAAGTTGGTTAAGTATTTTAACAATGTTGTTTTTTCATTGAAAGTTTTTATATTGTATTTTCAGGGTTTGTGTATGGACTGCTCTCTTGCTTGTTCTTCTTTCGATATTCAATGTTGCCACGATCATTAATCGATTCACAAGGGTCGCTGGGGAGCTCTTTGGCATGTTAATTACAGTTCTTTTCATCCAAGAGGCTATCAAGGTATGCTCTTTATTTGTACTAGGTGATTTATAAAGTAAAGCACAAAAACTCATATGACACGTTTTTTGTATGTAAGACAAGTCCATTAATCCTATAATAATAATGAAATGAGAAATACGTAATGATTTAGGATGGTCTGACGTGTAAGCCTGTCTTATACAAGACGTACTTATGCAGTTATTATGGTAGACTTTATGTGGTTGTTGCAAGAAAAATTGAAAATGAATGCTTTTGATGCAGGGGATAGTAAGTGAATTTCGAATCCCTAAGGCCGAGGATCCAAAACAAGATATTATATACCAATTTCAATGGCGGTATGTTAATGGACTGCTTGGAGCCATATTTAGCTTTGGGGTGCTTTTGACAGCCTTAAAAAGTCGAAGAGCAAGAGCATGGCGCTATGGCACAAGCGATGCTAGAAGTTTTATTGCTGACTACGGTGTTCCGTCCATAATTGTTCTTTGGACACTCTTATCGTTCAGTGTTCCTTCTGGAGTTCCTAGTGGAGTACCCAGAAGACTCTATAGTCCTTTGCCTTGGCAATCACCATCCCTTTATCATTGGACTGTTATCAAGGTGACGACTCTTTATTTCAGTACACACCTTACGAGTTCATCTTTACGATTAGACTTGACTGTCATGAATTTAACCAATCAATCAAAATGACCTAAATATGGCATCAATTTTGAGTTAGTCCGTTTCAACTTGATCCGAAATGACGTACACGTGGACTAACCCGATAATAAAACATCCGAACCTAAAAAAAACTGAATCCACCCGTTGGCCAGGTCTTTATAAGACTGACAAAAACTCAAATGTGTCATTCTAATCGTTTTATAGTAGACTTGTAACTTAATTTTATTGATTTACTTCAAGTTTGTGATTCAAGTTTTAATTGTGATGTTCAAAATGAAGGATATGGGTAAGGTACCATTGGCCTATATATTTGGGGCCTTCATTCCGGCACTGATGGTGGCAGGACTGTACTTCTTCGACCATAGCGTGGCTTCACAACTTGCACAGCAAAAGGAGTTTAAATTGAAAAAGCCTTCTGCTTACCATTATGATATCTTGTTGCTTGGATTTATGGTATGTAATAGACCTACTTTACTTTGCTTAGACTCATTACAGGCACTCGTAATTCTAAATTATCGCATGCTTTGTAGACTTTGCTTTGTGGATTAATCGGGCTTCCTCCATCGAATGGAGTCCTCCCGCAATCTCCTATGCATACTAAGAGCCTGGCTGTTCTCAAGAAACAGGTTGGTATATGCAATTTCCTGAGTAGGCAAGCATGTCAATGCATAGGTGTAGGATCAGATTTACAATGATCCCAAATCGACCCATATTCTTAACAGGTCACCTATACGATAATACGAATATAAACACAAATTTATTCCGAAAGTTACAACACAAAACCAATATTGCAAGTTTGCAACCATAATCCAATTGCTGATCCAAATTATTATTCACTTAAAATCTCAGTATATTTTATCAAGTCTAATAAAGCTAACAAAATCAAGAAATTTATATTCTAATTGGATCAGGTCAGATTCGGGTTCGGCTTGTAAGACATTGTTGGGTTTGGATTGGTATTTTCCTTCGGGATGGATTGGTTTCGTGTTGTATCAGACATTCGGACTTAGTTGTCATCTCATCTTTGAGCATTATTCGCATTTTTTATCCATGTTTCGGCTTCTAAGATGAATTGTCTGATAACAGCTGATGGGAAGAAAGATGGCGGAGGCTGCAAAAGAAAGCATAATACAGAATGCCACTACCACTGAAATTTATGGACAGATGCAAGATGTGTTCATTGAAATGGATCAGAGCCCAGATGTAAGCCACTTCTAATCTTCGATTTCAGACTTTATTATGCTGAAAAGATGAATGTTTTTTTAGGAAATCAAATTCAACTGCAAATCAAACTCTGAAATGTAAGAAATTGGCTCGGTTTTTCAGACTCATGAAGTTGCGAGAGAGCTGGAAGATCTTAAACAAGCCGTGATCAAGGGAAACAACAAAGAAGGGAATGATGAAACCACCTTTAGACTCGAAAACATCGATGATTATCTGCCTGTAAGAGTGAACGAACAAAGAGTTAGCAACTTGTTACAGTCGTGTTTGGTGGCAGGAGCTGTGTTTGCAATGCCTGTGATCAAGCTCATACCGACTTCTGTTCTTTGGGGATACTTTGCCTTTATGGCTATCGATAGCCTTCCTGGTAGCCAGTTCTGGGAAAGAATCCTACTCCTTTTCATCACTCCCTCTCGACGCTACAAGTAAGCTTACGATTAACATTAGATAGCGTCATTTCGAATTGGGGTCTGTTTCAAGTTTGTTATTCTTGGGTCATTTTGGTATTGGTCAGTTTGGGTCAAACCATTTCAAGTCGAGAGCTTACTTACAGGTAGTGTCATTCAAGGGTTGTGTTTATTTGTTAAGTAACGTTAAATCATTTCGGGTCAAAATTCGTAAAATGTTATTTCCGAACTGGTGATTTCGGCGTCCATCAAAATTGGGACATCACAGTCAGATCTTGTCAGATTACTTTGGGTTATTCTTTTAATCTAATTCAGAACTCCATTTAAGTTATTTTTCGGTGTGCTTAATTTTGGATCGATCTTATGACGAAGTTTATTAATGTTTTATTATATTGCAGGGTTCTGGAAGAAGCTCATGCTTCATTTGTAGAATCAGTGCCCTTCAAATACATAGCTGGGTTCACAATATTCCAAGCAGTGTACTTGTTGATTTGCTTTGGAGTAACTTGGATACCAATTGCCGGGATTCTCTTCCCTTTGCCATTCTTCCTTCTGATAAGTATACGACAATACATTCTCCCTAAGCTGTTCCAACCGTTTCACCTACAAGAGCTCGATGCAGCTGACTACGAGGAGATTGCTGGTGCACCAAGACGTGCCCTCAGCTTGTCTTTCAAGGTACTTGTTATAACTGAAATCTTTTGTGTTTCTCTCAATTGTGGCTAACTATAAATGGAAGGATGAGATTGTGATTTTCCGGTTTGGGATTGATATTAGGAGAGACAATCTCTTGACGACGATCAAGTGGGAGATCATGGCGAGATACTTGATGAGCTGACTACCAGCCGAGGGGAGTTCAAGCACCGAACCGTGAGCTTTAAAGACGCTCAGGTGAATATAACAGATTTACTCTCTAAGTTTTAGCTGATCAATTGGAGTGATGGTATTCAATTCCCGCGTATACTTGCAAAAATGAAATAAAAATAATGTCGCCTAAAGCCATCATTTGTTTTCCTCTTGTGATTCAGGTTCATCTTCCAGACACTATCCGTCCAGAGTGAGAAACGAGTACAGTTTCTGACACAGGTAAACCGTAATATTGATGGTGCCGGAAAACAACTTCATTCTAAAGAAGGGATGTCCAACCAACCTCTCAAATGAGAGCTGAAGTCAGAGGTAAAAATGGGATAGACCTAAAGTTTTGAGGGTAAATGATTAGATAGAATACATAGAAAACGAGGGAAATCATATTCATTTGGTTAAATGTGTAGAAAGGAATGCAATTTTAAACCCAAAATTAGTCTTTTAACTCAAATGTTCACCAGAATCCATATGTATTCTTTTCTGACAATGTAATGGAAAATTGTATAGAGGCCGTGTTGTTTTTTTGGCTTGGTTTTTTTTACGCAAGTATTTTACTCATTAGAGTACCCTTTTGACAATTTTATCCTTCTGATCTCACAAAAGTACATTCTCTTAACTCTTAACACAAAAGAAAAAAAAAAGACAGACTTACACCACCTGTTTAATTACCTCACCACCATCACCGTTGACCACCCTTCCTAATCGGACAACCACCCCTTCCCCTTCCCCTTCATACAGACATGACCGGACAATTACCCCTTCCCCAACGATTACTCGCGACTCTTCGCACGACCTCCCCCCCCCCCCCCCCCCCCCCCCCCCCCCCCCCCCCCCCCCCCCCCCCCCCCCCCCCCCCCCTCCCCTCCTTTCGCCTGACCTACCCTAACCTGACTACCATTCCCGCCGCAAACACCTACGCGGGACTCTGCATGCACCACCCTTCCCCGGCCGTTCTACACCCACGTCGCCATCCCACCACCACTACCACCAAACAATCAATAAACAATACTTTCCTTACACAAACCCTATGTTTAAAAAAAGAGACCAAAAAATTGAAGGAATGAGTGAATTTGATTCATATGTAATAAACGGATTAATAACTTGTTTTACAACTGAATTATCATTTGTAATTGAAAAATTCAGTTTAATTTCAGCAGCTGCATATATAACATTTGCAATTAAGAGAATTAGATTGATTCTTTTCATTTTTTTAGGGGAATTTATTTTTTAACTTGGGGGTATACAAATGGAAAATAGAGTGTAAAAAGTATCAAAATGAGTAAAATGTATACTGCAAAAATAAACTACGAGAAAAAACATTGCTTTATCCGACTGTTTTCTGTGAATATGCCGGCGACCTTTATTATTTAGATAGAAAAAAATGAAACAAAACAAGTTTTGGAGCAAAGAAAGGAATCCAGCAGACCTATGTATTTCATACAAAAATTACTACTACGTATATTCATACAAGAATCGATCATTTCCCGAAGAGTAACAGCAGGATTATAAACCCCTCAAGGATAATGCGGGGATCCTTTTGTGTTTATAAGAAGGGTATAATATATAGATGGTCAAAACTAGAACAAAGATGAAAGTTTTAAAATGATTGAATTGATTCACATAGAAAAACTATATTACACACGATGCTGAACTTGAGGCTCAATCACACCACTTGATAATTTTCGGTGCATAGCTGGATTCTCTGAGCAAATTTCGGAGGGGATCCGCCTTTTAATGGCAATATGTTAACGACCTGTGGATGGCATGCAAAGGGTAAGTTATCAACAAGACAGTCCAGGAGAACATAATTAGAAGCAGCCAAATAAGCAAAGGCTAACACAATCTGACAAAACCAGATCCATGACAAAGTAACAACAAATAACACAAGTTCTTATACTCTCTCCTATTCGATTGGTTCTCTACCTTTGCTTTTGGTGTAATTTTTAGGAAAGCACGTCCAAGTGGGTGAAGTCGTGTATTACTTAAGCCAATAAGCCGATAGAAAAAGAATTGGCGAAGAATTCGAATACTATTAAACATATGCCAAAAAGGATTAGGTAAATAATCTATTGAAAATAGGAGGGTGTATTAGACAGTCTCATGATAAGATTATTTTGAGACTGACCCGTATTATATAGGGTAGTTATTTCTTGATTTTAGTTTATACTCCGTATTAGGTTAATGAAAAGCCCTTGGTCTCAAATCATATTAATGGTACATGATCCATGTTCCCGGAACTAGGTAATGCCATGGAAAAAAAAGTGGTAATTTGGATACCTTGAGGTCACTGAATGTATTTGTAGCTGTGAACCGGACAGAGATGGGGAAAAAGGCGGATGAATCTGAAGCAGGTACCACAAACTCAAGTGCTCCACTGCCAAGTTGCAAAAACAAGAAACATGATTTAGAAGAAGTGCTTCTGTCTAGCACTGGTAGTATTACCTTTGTCATTTATTACCACATGATAACAATTTCTCGAAATAATATATTTACATACTGAGACAAAAAGAAAAAAAAAATATAACTCTATTGTTGCTCACCTTCGGTTAGAGTTATCTATCAGAACAATGGACCACTCCAAGATAGAGTTTCTGGAATCATACCTGCAGAAGGAAAACATGTAAAGGCATGATGTCCAACTCATTAGGATACCGACTCCATTATATATAGACATAATGCTACTATTTGTACAAGTAAAACAATGTCAAGCTAAAAGTCCAATTATTTTCCGCTTCTATAGGGAAGAGGACCACAGCCTCTTAAAGTCCACAGTTAAATAAACGTAGAATTTTAGAAGTTAATGGCAGCTAAGCACTCGATTTAGCAGCATCCTCACCTCCATTCACCCTCAATTTGTGTTACATTTGGCGCTTCACGGAGAGCTGGGAGGGGAACTGAAATCACGACATTTTGGAGATCAAACGTTGATGAAGCTTCATACTCAATGCTGACGTAAGTGTCACTTCCAGAAACAGAGGGCCAACAGTTAACTGTAAGATGAAAGAACAGATCAGTGTCATTGCGGATGAGGGGAGATGGATGTACGGAACCTTACCTTTATGTTAGCAATAAAGAGAGACTATTTCCGAATGACCCAATATGAAGAGATGGATGACATATATCAGAACATATAAAAAGAAAAAAATTATCTGGATGTTGACTATCTATGTTAGTCCGACTCTTCATATTGCCTCGCGTACCCGTATTTGACATTTGACACTCGGACATGGGTATGACACTTAGACATCGCTGTTTAAAACTTTAAGCGAAAATAATACATATTTTTCATAAATAGCCGAGTCGGACATGTAGACATGCACCCATGTTGGATACTTCCAAACGAGTCAAATTAACATAGTTGACTATAGAAAAGTGTGCATGGAACTAAAACTTACTCGTCAAAGGAACAACTGATTCGTCGGTGCTCTGCATTCTCCACTTTAAGAGTCCAACGCCATCTCCTCCTTGGTTGCAAGGGAAAGGCCTGTTTGGATCTTTGAGACCCAAAATATTTTCATTTGAGTACTGATCTCTGTTGATATTAGGGTGTGTTTTGAATACAATGCTAGGATGACCGGCAGACTCAACCTGAACATCACAAATGAAAAGTAAGATTTATAGTAGCAAGCATGTGACCCACCAAGAGCGGACAAAAAATAGAATGCTGAGATATCATCATGCAATTATTATGGCACCCTGTTAAGTGGATAAAAGTGTTTTTTTTGAGGAAAATACAGCTTAAAATGTTTTCTATGAACTCTAATCAAGGTATATACATATTTAGACCATATATAACAAGAATATCAGTTGATCAGCTTATTATGAGACGAGTAACCTTAACAATGACATTAATTACGGAGACAGATAAAAGATATAAATAAACTTTAAAAAAATTGAGTGCATGCTAGGGTAAGTGGAAGCACCTGAACTTGAATATAAGCATCTTTTTCCTCAAGTATCTGAAGTGCCAAAGTTCCTTGAACATCAAAATTACTGAGTCCTCCATCTCGTTTTAGTGTCACATTGAGTTTTTCTTCAACAGAGAGAGTTATGGGATCAGTTGGTGGTGGAGCAGCAGCCTTAGACTTGCCTAAGGCTGGTGGAACATCCTCAACAATCACTTCACCTTCGGCTTTTAGGGATTCCAGAAATTGATTGGTCCTCTGTGATTTACCAAGCTTCATTCCAAGACCCTTAGGAGGAGCATTGGCAGCCGTTGTTGGACGAGCTGGTGCTGCCAATCATTAGCAAAATAGAAACTGAGAACCAATCACCATTATATTGGGAAAAAAATGAGCCTAAAAACGCCTAGTTGGCACTTATAAAGTATCAATTATAAAGACCCTGTGCAAACCATCTCCAAAAAGTATTGTCTGATTTCAAATGAGGAAACTAATACAAACCTTTCGACTTGGTAGAGTATGAATCAAAATCAGTTGATAAACTCAATGCTGAACTAGGTCCATAATTACTGTTGCTGCTAGATATACTCATCTCACTGAAGCCACTTTCAAGTCTTCCAGGGCCCATGGATGACATGTAACTTTTATTCTTTTCAATCTGCGCAAAAAAAAAGAATGATAAAGTTAAATTGCATTCACTTGATAGTATTAGTGATTACATTACCATCATGAACAGAGGAGCAATAAACGTGAAGGTGATTTAAAAAAAAACAATACCTTGCTCTTATCAATTTCATTAGCTTTGCGCTTCATCAGATCCTTAGTTTCATTAATCTTACTTGCAAGAACCAGCTTGTGCAATTTCTCTTCCTGACTTTCCATTTCACAATATTGCTTCACCAGGGCAACAGTGACATTTTCCTTGTGCCCAATAGAAATGACCTCATCAAAGGCAAATGTCAGCTCAAAGGATGCGCTACTAATTCCTTCTTCGTCTAAAGAGTAAGCATATTCTGGTACCTATTTTTTTCAATCAAGGAATAAGCATTAAAAGGACCTTCTGAAGTTAAGATGCAACGCAGATGGAACGGTAAGTTATTTGGTAGGTGTGCTTCTTTTCATCATGGTAATGGTGACATTAGCAGAACAACACATAAAGATAAAAGAGAAATAGCCAAGTGGATATGCACCAAAAAAAAGAGTAAATAAACAAGACTACTGGATCCAGTGCTTGTAACTAATTATTTACTAGATAATCAGAAGCAAAAGAAGGAATGAAAGTGTTTTTCTGAAATGCCTGATAACATAAGCGCACATTTCGTGAGAAAAAGCATATATAAGACAAATAAAGCATGTCAAAAAACATACTGATTAGTGATAACTGATTCACGTCATTTTTAGAAAATCTATTTTAACACTCCAAGATCAATCAGAAATTTCAAAACAAAGTTATAAAGTTGAAATTATGTAAGCCAATGTTAGTTTCATTTTTAGAGCATGAAAAAAAAGATACCAGCTTAGAAAGCATCCTTAAAGTGTCCAAGTCTTCCAATATGTTACTCTGCTTATTAGTAACAACAAGCAGGTAAAGAGCTTCAATTGGCTGGTAGACATATCGCACGTCTTCTGTTTCAACATATGTATGCTGCTTCCCAGTTCCTATAAGTTTGGGAAACGCGGCAAGAAGGGTCTCAACTCTTATGCGTGACATTTCCATAAATTGTCTCGAAACAAGAGCTGCAAGAAAGTATGCAAGAGAGTCATAATGAAACCCTAAAAAAAGAGTTCAATGTAACCAACATAAATCCCAAAAAAGCTAAAGGACTTCAGTCTAAACTCAAATACTTAGAAACAGAATGGAAGGACGGTGATCCTAAAATACACTCCATGCACAAAAATTAGAAATCATATTAGCCACAAATAAACTTCTCCTATACTTAGATTAAAAGTAATTCCACATCTCTCATGAAATTATGGGAAGACAAAATTTACTCCAAAACATGTCTACTGCAGCTAACCAAGAGGCAGAATGCAACAATTTAAACTGGTGAAAGCAATCAGATTGACGGTGTGGAGAGTCAAATATGCAACTCTAGTACTTTTCATCAGTTATGTACTCTAAAACAACTTCACGGGCTTAAAGTTCCACTGTGCATGTGAAAATAACAAGTGAAACAAACTAATCTTCGTAAGAAACACACAAGTGATGGCTGAAAAACTAGCATAATAATTTCAAAAATATATAATCACTTACAACAAACACTTAAATACAATCATAATATGGAAATAAATGATGGAATATATGAAAAGCAATGGCAGGTTATAACAGGATAAAATGACGTTAAATAAGAGATACGACAAAAAAAGATAGAAACACAGTCACTGCTGGATACAATAAAGAACATTTGTTCAACGCAGACATACAACTCACCTTTGCCAGACTTGCTAATAATAGATGCAGCAAGGACAACCTATACATGTTAACAGAAACGATCAGTGAAAAGGTTCCAACAAGATAAAGTCTTTTACAAGGACAATGACATTACTTGACCAGCAAGCTAACGACTGCCACACATTAAAAGAAAAGGGAGGCATCTAAAGGAGATATCAAAGCTGACAAAATTTTCCAGAATGAACTTTTTAAAGAAGGGGAAACGAGTCTAAGAAATCTAAAAAGAATGAAAAGATGAACGAGGGAATATCTAAAACGTGGCCAATAAGTAGACAAGATAACTACATCCAAAAAAATTATAACTAACAATCACTATACAACTGGCATCTAAAACAAAAAAAAATATTTAGAACACCACGCAAGTCAAGTGAAAACCTTTAGCATAACCACAAAGATACCAATAAATGCGATAAATAAGGTTAGGTTGTAGATTGCCAAAAATCTTGGGATTTTACAAATCTCTTGGAAGAGTTGAAGGTTTACTCATAATATATCGAAAACTACATGTACCCTTGATTCCCTGGCACTAAACAGCAGGGGTTCAATATAGAGAAGAACCAAGCCACGGTAGGGTGGACACATTCCAGGTGACAAAAGACTCACACGATTCAGTAGTTATTGTTCGGTTCTATTACATCACAGTAGCCAAAAGTAACTACTGCCATCCTACTGCATGGGAAAGTGTAACTAAGACTGCAAAATCAAATCACATATGCTATTGGTTTAAATTTATTAAAACCTTAACCCAAATGCCGAGATGAGTCTGGGACACTAATCATGCGTGGAAAACAGAAAAAACAAAAATATTAAAAGATAAACTTACCATCTTGACAAAGGAGGAAATCCCACAAGCTTAAACAAGAAGGAAAGAAGGATAATTATGACAACCTCCTGAAATAAGATGTTAACTCGTCAAAACAACCCGAATAACCTTACTAGTTAGTGGCAGAATATACAACATACACACACCCAACAAGCCATCCAACAAACTCTATAATAACACCAGTAAAAGCTATAACTATTACATACACCCTTCATTCCAGTCAATAAGCTCCTTTGTGTAAAATCCTCTTCGTAGGTAAAATAAAAATGAGGCTTATTCCACTTATCTAAATGGAGGGACTGAGGGATATACAACAACAGTAGATCAGCTCAACAGAAGTTCACACTTAACAGTTAACACATTGCATATGGACAGTGGCGAAAGCAAGGAGGCTAGCAAGCACTCCCCTAGATATTTGAAAAATCGGATTTATTAGTCGAAGTTTTGATTTGCTCCTAAGTTACTTTATTGCATTACTAATCCCCCTAAATTCTAGAACTATGTTTTAACCCCCAAACATCAAATCCCGACTCTGCCACTGCATATAGACGACAAATCCAATGTAACATCCTCACACATTATTATGCTACCTCCTACACATTTGATCCACAATTAAACCAAATTACGATTGTGCATTGTGGTATAACAAATTTTAAGTAGCGTAACGAAGCGATCATGGATCTCGCAACGATTATCACCAAAATAATCCTAAACAAATATTAAAAACTCGAATCATAATCAAAATGCACACAGAAAACCTAGATTCAGCAATTGTATTCACCAAATTACAAATGTACATTGTGGCATAACAAATCACAGAATACCTAGATTCATAACAATTCACAAACAACTAAACTCAAATCAAAATCAATCATAATTGCACATAGAATACCTAGATTGCGGAATTGAAATGAATATCATAAAAACATTAAGATCGATTTAGAAAACATGACGATGATTTAGCATTATAACAAGGGAAGATCAAGCAGAGCTTCGAAATCATAATCAAATCGAAATTAAGAAACAAGTGTGATGAATTAACGTAAGATGAATAGAGATAATTACTTTGAAGTAATTAAGTTCAAGGGTGAAAAATAGCGTTTTCTGGATCTAATTTTGCATCGAGTCTTTAGCGGTACTCTTGTTCATCTACTTCGTCGTTTATTAACGGGTTGGGATCCATGATTCACCTTACGATTGGTAAGGTCAAGGTGTCAACAGCGTCAGTCGGGTCGGGGGTTGCGTTTGGGTTAGTCAATTGGGGTCGGGTTAGATCGGGTCAGTCTACTCTTTCAGGTCAAGTCGGGTTAGCTTCGGGTTGTTGTCAAGTTGGGTCATTTCGGGTCAACGGTCAAGTGATGTATTGAGTCTGGTCAGTTTTGATTTGGGTTAGTCCGATTACTTTAGGGTAATGATAACGTCACTACTCTGTTACTAATGTTACTCAAATTGTGAGAGATTTACTAGTTAGATATATTCATATAATGAGCTTGTATGTGAGTGGCATTAGTAAAAATGGTTGTGAAGTTATCATTGCCCTTATTTTATCGTATTATTTCAAGTTTTAGCCATTAAATTTAGTTCTTTTAACCATTATTTGGTTTAGTTACTTCATTATTTGGTTTACTCACTTCATTATTAAGTCAAACGTATCAAATTTAAACACTAAATCACTTTCATTTTGATCAATATTAAGCTTAATAATTGTCAGGTCATCAATTTAATCGGGTCAATATCGAGCCGAGTCAAAATCGGGTCGGGATAGGTTCAGGTTTAGGTCACTGATTATCGGGTCGGGTTATGGATCGTCAACGGGTCGAGTTTGCACGAGCTCAGATTGGGTCACTCAAGCCAGCTTAACTTACGAGTCCTTGAAATCGGTTTGGTTAATGTTATGATTGGGTTTGGTGATACTACTCGGTCTGATGTCGGTCCCGGTAGTGCTTGATTTGTGTTTGGTGATTAAGGTAGATGTTTTATGCTTGGGTTGAGTTTGGTTCGTAGAGCTCAAATTGGATAAGTTTGTTTGAGTGCAAAATTTCTTGTATCGAACGGTTTTACACAACTTAATATATAGATCTAAACATTTCTAAAGTAACTACTTATGATACCTTTTATGTATTTGTTTTACATGTAATACAATTTTACACGAGACTTTCCCGTTTGAGTGTTATTTGCATACTCATTATTGTTTATCTATTAAATGCAAGTAATAAAATATAAATACTCATGTAGAGTGGGTTTGGTAAAAAGTTTATATAATTACTAGTTTTAATCCCGTGCAAAATAATGCACGAGTTATTTTTAAAGCTGTACAAAAAGTGTATGAATTACTTTTAAATTTCTATGTTATTATTAAAATTCAGTCGAATAAAGTGTTAAATTTGTCTAGCCACATAACAATAATAAAAATAATGTAAGTAATAATAATAATAACTCGTTTGCCCACTAATTCTTGAAAATTTGTTTTTGATCTCAATAATAGCCGCGTGTTTTAAATAATAATAATAATAATAATAACAATTCTCAAGTTAAATAAGTCGTGGTCACATCTCCCGTTTTACTATATGTGATTCCCCCAACAACCAATATTTCCTCATTTTTGTCATTCATTTTTTTTTCCGTCTATTTATCCGGTTTCTCAAAAACTAATACTCCGGATGCTTTTCTAATTATTTGGCTCATTTAGTCTTCGTTACAATATGTCATTTGTTAATCTTTTTTCCTATTATTGTTCATTGTATAATTTTTCATTTGGACAAATGTGCACAACTTTCAGAATTTTAAATTATTTTTAAAAATCGTATGGGTCATTGCAATTTTTATTGATTTTTTGTATCCTTGGGATAATTTGTAATTTTTATTTTAAGATAAAGAAAGTATGAGAGAGAGTAATTATTTGATGAAAAATAAGAGAGAGGGTAATTAATTATGTAGTAAGAAATGAGGGGTCCTACCTAATTCAAGCATTAGCTTCTACTCTAAAGAGCACCTCGAGAAATGTCCATTTTTTCTTTTTCTTTCTTGTTTTTTTATTTTTTTTTAATTTAAAATTTCAATAAAGAATTTACCGGTTCATCCTTCGGAACCATATCTGCATATCACATCCCGGATCTGATGAAATAGGATGAATTGAGACGTCAAGTGGGCTGTTGGGCACCACCTCCCCTATTAGCGCCACCAAAATGAAAGAAAGTAAACCTATTCCTGCTAAGAACTTTATATTCATTTTAGGTATAGATGGTACTGGACAAGCTCTTAGGAAAGAATCGCAATTTACGCGAAGGACTCTCTTTAACAGAATATATAATTTCTTGCTACGGAGCCCGCAAAGGGGTTGTGGATACCGCTGTACGAACCCACTTTTTTCAGGTACAGCAAGAGAATCCAGTAAAGGAGCTGGGGTTGGTTGAGCTAGTTCCTAAAATACCCTAAGGTGATGCTAAATGTAAACGGAAGGAGGGGAAAACCCTCCCTCTTTTTCCTGTTAATTCTCCAGCTCAGATGCTAACTCAAAAGGTCAACCATGATCTTACGAATTTACAACTCTCTTTACTGAGGGAGACTCCTTTCATGTACCTTTTGCCATTATTGTTCCCTGGTAAGTGGATTTTATATCTGATGTACTACAACAAGTGCTGTAATTTCTAAGCTTTATAAAAACGTTTTTGAGTTTTTTCTTAAAGATTTTGAGTTTGACTATAAAATTTCTAAGTTCGTTCACTTAAACATTAAACTCAAAAAATTACAATATAACTCAAAAACATTACATATAAACTTACTTAAATTTGAGTTTCGACCTAAAAAAATTAAAATATAACTTTTAAAATTTTAAAAGCTAAACAAAATACATATAAGTTCAGTTATATACTAGGTTTGATGTAGTAGATCATATTATTTTCATTTTTCCCTACCTTGCCCTTCTTCATAAAAACTAAAAATCAAACTCTCTTATCTCTCTTCCTTTGAAAATTAAAATTAACCCAAACCATTACTCAATTACGGATTCGACTCTCATATTTGATCAAATAATGATTTTAACTTAATTAATTGTATATATGTCAAAATATCAAATTAAGATCTAACTAGTTTAGGCTTAATGAAATTAAAGTTCATAAAAATATAATTTTTAATTAGTTTAGGTGGGTGGTTGTCGCCGTTCAGGGAGGCGATGGGGAGGGTGGTTGTCGGGTTAGTAGGGATGTGAGTGAAAGGGCGGCACGATAGCTTGAGGGGTGTGCGACTCTGGGATTGGCTTGGTGGGGAGAGTTCTAGGCGGATTGAGGGATGGACAGTGAGTCATGGCTGGTGGAATGAGTGGATATCGGGTCATGACGACCAGTTTTTCGGAAGGTGTGTAACAACCCGAAAAGTACCCTATTTTTCTAGGGAAAATATTTTACGGATACTTTTCAGCAGATTTAAGTTTTAATTTAGAATTTATTGTTTCGAGTCGAATTTGGAATTTCCGGGTTCGTATTTGGAATTTCCGCGAGATTCCATGAGAATCCCGTTTTTAAGTCGTCTTTGACTTTTCTTCATTTTTAAGTCGTCTTTGACTTTTCTTGACTTTTAAGTCGTCTTTGACTTTTCTTGACTTTTGAGTCATCTTTGACTTTTCTTGACTTTTGAGTCGTCTTTGACTTTTCTTGACTCTTAAGTCGACTTGGACTTTCGTTGACTTTTCCGACTCATCCCGTAATTTGAAAGACCGAAATTATATTTGAAAAATAATAAATTTAATTTATTTTAATTTATTACGATTTATTTGAATTTATGATAATTTAATATAATTATTTTGAATTTATTTGGAATTAAAGAATAGGTTTTACGATTTAACCCCGAACGTCATTTAACTATTCCCGAGTCAACTTAAGTCCCGAAACAAACCCGAAACCCGACTTTTGCATGAGTCACACGCCCCATGTCACCTTTTTCCACTCATATTAGATCTTTTAATTAATTTGATTAAACTAATATAAATATCTAAGATATTTGTTACTTTATCAATCGGTCCGTTTAAATTACGCAGATCGCTTAAAAACAGACCCGATTTCTCTCCATTTCACACGTCTCTTTTTCCTCTCTTAGGACTTGATATTTTCTTTCTTTTCATTACAATAACATAATATCTAGATATTTGGTTTAAATTAACTTAATATATAATTATATCTAAACAATTACCATAATATAATTATAAAACCCGAGTCAATCCCGTAACAACAATTTCAAAACCCGACTCCATAATTCCTCTATATTTACACGGCTCACACTCCACTCTATTTCACTACTTATCTTTTCATTTTACAATAAATCAACTTAATACCTTTTTTAATACTTTCTTTAATCGTTCTTGGTGTTCTTCATCGTTCTTCATCGTTCTTGAGCAAAATCATCATAAAACCTTCATTTCTTATTCAAATCCGTCCTAACTTATATTTCTAGAATCTCCTCTTCGCTCTCCATCTTGAAGTACGGTTTAATTTCAAATCCGACAAAATCGTTTTCAACATTTAATTATGGAAAATCAAGTTTAAGTTCTAATAATGTTTTTCTTGTCATTGCTTATAGGGGAAGATTTTGAAGACGAGTTTGGTGACTCGTATATATTAGGGGAAGATTAGAAGACGGGTTTCTTAGTTTATACTTCTTATTTTGGTGCTAATTGATTTTGCTAGCTAAGGTAACGATTCCGAGTTACTCGACGAATTAATGTTACATACTTTAGTTATTGTTTATGATTTACGGTTTTTAAGTAGTAACATGATAGATGGTTATGATTATTATGTTGTATGAATTTATGACATGTTTAGTGTTCTTGACATATTAGGATGATTTGTTCATAATCATGATTTTTGTATGATGGTGGTTTAAATGGTTGTTTGTTAATTAAAACATGTTGGAAATAATTTGGGGTTGTTTGTTGGTGGGGCCGTGTAGGGTGGCTGTTTTGGGGGGCTGGAAACCGACCCAAACCAGGCCGGTTCAGGCCGGTTCAGGCCCGGTCCAGGTCCGGTCTGGTTGGCCGTGATTTGGTCCGTTGGTCTTGTGTCGATATTTGATTGTTTTGTTGTTGTTTTGACGGGTTTTAAATATGTTAAGCATGCGGGAAATATTAAGAAACGGTTTTTAGAAAAGATGACCAACACCGGTCCAAAATGAACCGTGGGTCCCCTTGGACTTGTGACGGTTTTAGAGTATTGTTATTTTATCGTGTTTTGTAATATTTAGCAAGTGGGAAATTTTAAAAAGTAAATTATTTAATTAAAAGCTTTTCATAAATATTATTATTTCTCACATGTTAGAAATTATAATACGAGATTGTAGTTTAATCTAATATCCTTTAAGTCAAGCGGGTTTTCGTATGATTTAATAATTCACATGTTTGAAATTGAATGAAATAGCATGAAATGAATGTGATATTCTTATGTTCAAGCCTCGATGGCTAAGACTCTGTTTCTAGCCGGTTTGACCAAACGGGTTTGGTCAAACTAAGATCTAGTCAGCCCCGTTTTGACTGATGACCCGTCGCGGGACTCGGGTCGGGGATTTGTCTTCAGGTAAGGTTTTATTTAATGAATGAATGAATGAGCCTTAATAGATATAAGGCGATATGATATTTGAATATGATTTTTATGCAATTAGTCACATGATAGGAAGTTTTTCCCGTGACTGTTTGATTGTATGATATGTGTCGTGTTGACTAAGTACCCATAGAGAATTATGAGTATATGGCGTCTTGACCATTCTAATTCTAAATGAGTATCTTGGACCATGACATTTATAGGCCTTACTATCTTTAACGAGCATATGGAGTTTACCGCTTGATAGCTTTTGTGTCCCGGCTTGGTGGATCTCCAAGTCGGGGCATGGCTGCCATTGCTTCCACTTTGGGGAATGGAGTCAGCTTAAGTACTAGCCAACCCTTTGGTGGATCTCCTTAGGGGTACTCATGTGGTTGTATCATGAGTCTTGGGTGCGATGGATCTTCGCATTTCTCTAGGTCTGCGCAGTCTAGGTTTAGGGTTGAGTTGTATCTTGGCCATGTTATTAGGGTAACCTCTGAGCTAAGATATGTGCTTTGGATCTGGGCGATGTTTTAAAGGTAACCGCTGAGCCTAGATGTGTGCTTTGTATTTGGGCCATGTTATTAGGGTAACCGCTGAGCCTAAATATATAAGTATATCCTACCTCGTGGTATAGACTCGAGTTACAGTCGACTATGGGCCGTGCTAAGAACTTATGCCTGTTTGTAGAAGTATTGATCTTTCATGTTTGATGATTCTATGAATCTTAGAAGGTGAGATGCAAGCCGGCTAAGGTTGATAGAGTTTGGATTACCGGTTGTAAACTGATTCACATGAT
>JAIUZE010032747.1:0-14296 GCA_022085475.1 Heliosperma pusillum | reverse complement strand
TTTCGATTTTGTTGCGCGCATTACGATGCGTCGGGAATAGTTAAATGACGTTCGATTAAAAACCGTAAAAGTTATTCTTTAAATTCCGAATAAATTCCAAATAATTATATTAAATTATGATAAATCCTAATAAATCTTAATAAAAATAAATCAAAAATATAATTTTTTTTAAATAAAATTTCGGTCTTCAAAATCGCAAGACGAGTCGGGAAAAGTCAACGAAAGTCAAAGTCGACTTAAAAGTCGAGCAAAGTCAAAAATGACTTAAAAGTCAAGAAAAGTTTATGACGACTTAAAAATCAATAAAAAGTCAATGACGACTTTAAAAAGTCAAGAAAAAGTCAAAGACGGTTTAAAAGTCAAGAAAAGTCAAAGACGACCAAAAACGGTCTTTTCATGAAATCTCTCAAAAATTCCAAATACGAACGCGGAATTTCAAAATACGACTCGGAACAAAAATTCCTATATTAAAACTTAAGTTCTACTGAAAAGTATCCATAAGCTATTGCTTAAGCAAATTGGGTACTTTTCGGGTTGTTACACTTTTAACGTTGTTGTGAAATTTTGATGTGTAATTATAATGTAGACTTTCACATTGGTGTGATGTGGTATTATGAAACACATTTTGAATTCACTTGCCTTTTGTTGTTGAAATGAATTCAAGTTGGAACTTTAACACTGTTTTTGTTGAAATGAATTATATTGCAGTAACACAATTACTATATACCAGCATTACTGTAATGATGTTACAGTACCACCGATACTTAATAATTAAAGAATAATCTTTACCTTTTCATTTTATAGTTACTTTATACATTGTGTTATATAGTAAATGAACTATATAATAATTACTCTAGCATTATTCTCTTGTTACGTTAATGAATCAATATTGTTACAGTAACCTTATTACTGTAATCCTCGCCCTGCTAATTTACAGTGATAATGTTACTGTGACATTGATCTCTCTTTGATGAAAAGACTAAAAGATATTACAGTAATACTATGTTACTCTAATGAATAAATGATGTTACAGTAACATTATCACTGTAAATTAGCAGGGTGAGGATTAGTTGTATAAGTGTTACTGTAATGAACTCGATAATAATTCTCTAACATTATCTTATGTTACCTTAGTAATAAATCAAAGATGTAATAGTACTTACTATGATAATAACAATAATAATCAACCTTAATTTTGAAAAAGAAGTACGGGAATGAAAGACAGTATTGTATTACAAACAAAACATTAAAAAAAGCGCTTTCTCCATTAATGTAGCAACACCAACATTCTAATAGCCATTAGCATACTCCTTATTTTGAACCTCTTCGTAGCGTCGATATAAAACTTAGAATGGCACAATAACCTGCTTATGAAAAATAAAAGTTCACTCAAAGGGGTTTGCAGGTCTCAATCGCTAATACAGGACGACCAATGATTTAAGCATTGTCGAATTCATCAATATTACAACCCCTCCTTCAATAGCAATCTTATATAGGCTCTGCAGCCAATCCTTGATAAATTGAGCCGCCTTTGAGTTTAATGATGAACTAAATCATTACTTGCTTCCCCGAGTTTTGTGAGACAAATCAAGTAGATGATGTGGTTGAACATCACTTGGCTGTTATACAATTAGTTTACACCCGACATTATTCACGTAGTTGAAGTATAGGGAAAACGCAAACTAATAATGAATACAACGCATATGAAACGACAATAGTGAGAAAACATAAAAAAACATTGCTTATAGAACTATATTGTAACTGTAATATAAGACTTGTGTTACAATAACACTATTACTATGAATATTCAAAAACAATGTGATTTTAGTGTAATGGAGAACTAGTCTTACTGCAACAATGTGACAATAAATTTCAGCAGCGTATGACATGAATGTACTAAAAAAAATCGCCTAACTGAGAAAACCTAAAATACAAAGGAGTAATAAAATTATCTATATGCATGATGTTCTCAATATCCATACATGTAATGAACATGAAATCCAAGAAACAAAATGGATCGCCAAAATTATTAATTAAACATAAATTACACAAAATCGAATTGTTGTAATTGAATAATAATATTGAAATCAACTAGAAGGTGCATAAATAACCTAGAAATTGGTTGCAAGTATGCGTCAAAATATACGATTTCAATTGACGGATCTCAAATCGATGATTGTTTAAGTTGTTTAAATTATTGAACTGATTTAATCTTGGATTGATAGAATCGTGAACTGCTTGAATTGATTAAAACTAATGGAATCATAAATTGATAAAATCGACATTCTAAGTTGAGTATTAATTAAAAAAAAATTCTAATTTCTATTAAAAAATAGATTTGTTGTAATCGAATAAGAATTTCAAAAGCGAAGAGAACGAATTAACCTGGATATCGATTGAAAATGAGCGATCGAAATTAGAATTTAATTAAATTGCTCTGATTGATGAATTGTAAATTGCAAAAATGGTGGATGAATTGCAAAAGGAATGTGGTTTCTTTGGAAATCGCCAGAATTGGGGAAAATTTTAAGAATATAGAGAAACAGTGTGATTGTAGAGAGAGACAAGAGAGAGAAAGTGTTATTTAGTTATGAGGACTGATTGTTGAAAAGTTCAGGCTTTTATATGTCAATTAAGAATTACTCACAGACGTTGATTAGTGTTAGATTGGATGGTGGAGATTCACGAGACGTACTCACCTAAGATATGTGGACTCACCGGATGCAATTTCTATATATATATATATATATATATATATATATATATATATATATATATATATATATATGTGTGTGTGTGTGCAGTGAGTCCACCTAAATATTTGAGTCCGTGAGTCCAGCTATACAATATCACAGATTACACAAAACAATATCACTGATTATACTAAACAGTATCACGAAAAAAAACAGCACAAAAGAGTTAAAAATACTTTATGTCATACTACTCGTCGTTGACGACGACCACCCACCCACCAATAACGACGACATATCTAAGCACCTAGATCACACAAGCAAACAATTACCCGACAATGTCGTCACCCATTATTTATCCCATGTTTTCTTTTCAATCTTCATATTCCTCCACCCATACACATCACTCCTACTCGGAGCTCAAACCACCCATAATCACAATCATATTTGCCATTGTCGTCGTTAAATTAGGGGTCTCGTCGTCGGCTATGAAGGAAAACGCCGGAGGGAAAGATGCTTTGTAGAGAGGGATAATGATAAAAGAAGTTAAATAAAATAAACTTTGGTGAAACACCAATAATAGTCACTTTCTCGCATGAAAGGGAGAGAGAAATGATGGTGTTTGTCAGAGTTTCTTTATTGGAATCAATTGGTGTGAAAAAAGTATGAAAAAAAAAGTTAGTAATAGTGGGCGAACAAGTGGTTCAGTGGTGTGATATTGTATAGTATATCCCGTGATATTGTTTCGTATAGCTTGTGATATTGTATCCTGGACTCACGGACTCAAAAAGATAGGATCAAACAAACCAATGGTCAAGATTAAAAGAAAATGGAAGACCTTAGTATAAAAGAACACAAACCCTAATCTCCCACCCACTTTTCAGTTTCCTTCTCTCTCATCTCACTCCCTCTCTCTCTCTTCACTCTCCAAATCACCAAAAGAAAAAAAAACCTCCCACCACCCTCCTCTTACCGTCGGCCACCATCCTCCTCCACCACCAACCATCTGCCGCTGACGACACCACCTCCGGCCTCCTCCCTCCTTACTCGGCCGCCTTTCTCCTCGCTTCTTTCTCCCTCCTCATTCTCGGCTGCGTCCCCTCCTTCTCCCTGCTCACTCTCAGCCACCTTTCTCCTCCACCACCAACCTTCTGCCACCGACGACACCACCTCCGGCCTCCTCCCTCCTTACTCGTCGCCTTTCTCCTCGCTCCTTTCTCCCTCCTCATTCTCGGCCGGCGATTATCCTTCTCCTTGCTCACTCTCGGCCACCGTCCTCCCTCTCCCTCCTCACTCTAGGCCACCATCCTTCTCCAGCAGCCTCTTCCCTTCTTTCTCCCTCCTCACTCTTGGTCGGTTGGTGTTGTCGTTGGTTTGTTGTTGTCGTACTAATTTTTTAGACCTGGCCGTGTGTGGTCATTTTTTTTCCTTTTTTTTCAGATTTGTGTCGTACGAGTCTTGGTGGTTGTCGTCTGTTCTGGTGGAGGGAGGTCGTAATGGTGGTCGGGGTTTTTTCTTTTCTGAATTGTATCGTGGTATGTCGTGGTGGTGGTGGTGGTGGGTGTGTCATGGTGGTGGTTAGTGTCGTGGTGGTCACTAATTGGTGGTGTGGTGGTCACTAACTGGTGGTGTGGTGGTCTCCGACGAGTTTAGGACTGTGGTGGTGGTTGGAAATAAAGTTACTAAAATTAAGTAAACTTGGACTAAAGTTACACCATAAAGGATTAAAGTTACAATAAATTAGACTAAAGTTACAAAACAGTTAGACTAAAATGCTAAAGTTACAAAATATTAGACTAAAATTACATTTTCAAAGAACTAAAGTTGCATAAAATTGGACTACAATTGCATAAAATTAGACCAAAGTTACAAAAAATTAGACTAAAATTACAAAAAAATTAGACCAAAGTTACATGACAATTGACAAAAGTTACATAAAGTTTTATTAAAGTTACTTAAAATTTGCATATTTTCAATTTAATATATTCAAAATCAAATTATATTACATAGTTTCATATTTTTATATGCAAAAGGGCTTAAAAAACTAAAGTTACACTTGGAAAAGACTGAAATTACACTCGTAAATGAATAAAATTACTTAAGTATTTCATAAAATTACAATAACTAAAATTAAAATATAAAATACATTACATTAACTTAAAGTTACACTATTAAAGGTTGAAGTTACACTCAAAAATGAATAAATTAGATAAAGTTACACTCTCAAAAGTTGAAGGTACACTCGTAAAATAAAAAAGTTACAAAAATTTGTCATAAAGTTACAAAAATTATGTTAAAGTTACGAAAATGCAAATCTTGTATTAATTAGTGGTACTTGAGTGTCTTTAATGCTTTTAATCTCATCCATTCATCTATTGTATAATCTAGTGGTTTAGATGGGGACTTATGGACTCAACCAAATTTGTGGACTCATCTGAACTTATCTCTCTTTCTCTCTCTCTCTCTCTCTCTCTATATATATATATATATATATATATATATATATATATATATATATATATATATATATAAAAGAGGCTTTTTTCGAGCAATTCTATTGGTCAACATCATCTTTTTTCGGTTTTTAGAAAGTATAATTTAAGATCTTGCAAGATTACGAAAAATATCTTATTTAATATTTTTAATATCACAACTATTATTTACATAAGAAAAATTTTTGATCATCAATATAAAAAAAATATAATGCAAAGCATTTCGAAACTTACATATTTGGATTCGTAGCGAAAAAAGCTTTCATTAGAGTATAAATTTTATATTTTTTTACTATTATATTGTTGATAATATGGTATGACTAGAGTATAAGTATGTGACAATAAAAAAAATTATTTTAAAATTATTTTTTTGTATTCTAATACTCCCTCCACATATATTTTCACCTCATTTGCTTTTGAAAGGTCAAAGTTGCCCGAACTTTGACCGTAAATAAGTTGGAGAATAAAAAATATTATAGTAGATTTTAAAACAAAAACATTTACACTTATTTTCATGACATCTTTCACGAAAAAAAAAAATTCGAGAATAAAAAAAAGTAACATATAGACGTCAAAAAATACGGTTAAAGTGTCGTCTAGGAGACCGCAATAAAGCAAATAGGGTAGGTGTGTGGAGGGAGTACTATTATAATAATTTAGTAACGGTCAAGAAATAGTTCTTTTACAAAAAAAAAAATAGTATATTACTTAGTATTTTATTTATCCCACATTGACAAAAATTATGTAAGTGTGGTGAATATACTATGTATAAATAGTATAATTGTCCCGTATCAAAAAATTATCATGAGGTGGATGATCTTACGATTATAAATAGGAGTCATCCTTAGCTTGGAACTTATGTATCCACCCAAAATATTTTGAATCTCTTAAGTATTGTCTAAGAGAGCTCTTACAAGTTTGTATTAAATATTAATTTAGAAAATTATGATAAATAATAATTTTGATGACATACTACTTAGTATGTTATTTATCTCACGTTAAAAAATAATGTAAGCGTGGTGAAAAAAAAGAAGAATTGTCCCACATTGAAAAATTAGTATAAGTTAGGGTGATCGTATGATTACAAATCAGAGTCACTATTGAAACTTATGTATCCACACAAAATCTTTTTAGTCTCTTAAATATTGTTTTAGAGACCTCTTAAACGTTTCTATTAGTATCTCTCCAATATTGACGTTTACATCATCAAAAAATAATTTAGGAAAGTATGATAAAAACAACATATAAAATATCTTTTAATTATTTTAATATATATTTCATATATTACATTCAAGGAACGTTTATATTTTTTATATAAAATGTTTTACTTTTCATTAGACAAAAAGGTATTCTAAAAAAAATAATGAACATAATATAATTAGATTTCTGGTAAAAATGCTATCATTAGAGTATAGATTCTAATATAATTTATACATACTTAGTGTAATTCGTAGTATGTTATTTGTTCCACACCGAAAAGTAATATAAGTATGGTGAATATAATACCTATAAAAAGTAGAATTGTCTCATATAGAAAAATACCAAAAAATTGTCATAAAAGACATCCTTGAAACTTAGGTATCAACCCAAAATTTCATTTGAGCCTCTTAAGTCTTAAGTATTGTTTTAGAGAGTTCTTAAGAGTATATTATCACATCGATCAAAAATTAAATTAAGAAAATATCATTATAATAATCTAGATGTAAAAACGAAAGTGGAGAATATTTTAGTTATATAATTAAGAAAATGTCATGTATAATAATCAAGTGATATTTATAATTTTATATAAAAACAACTACATTTCATTTAACAAAAAAAAATATAAAATAAATAACGAAACATAATGTAAGACTGTAAGTGTGTTAATTATACTACGTATAAATAATATAATTGTCCCACATTGGAAAATTATGATAAGTGTAACACCCGGAAATGTACCCTATTTTTCTAGTAAAAATATTTTACGGATACTTTTCAAAAAATTTAAGTTTTAATATAGAATTTTATGTTCCGAGTCGAATTTAGAATTTCCGAGTTCGTATTTGGAATTTCCGCGAGATTCCATGAGAATCCCGTCTTAAGGCGTCTTTGACTTTTCTTCACTTTTGAGTCGTCTTTGACTTTTCTTGACTTTTGAGTCGTCTTTGACTTTTCTTGACTTTTGAGTCGTCTTTGACTTTTGTTGACTTTTTCTTTATAAATATCACACTACACTTAACCTATTTCATTAAGACAAACACCAAAAACATTTCTTCTTCCTTAAGCAACCAAAACCTTGCCTCCCTCTTTGATCCAATCTTTGGATGATCGTAGCTCCCTCGTTTCTTGTCGGAATTCACATAAGTTCGTCTTATTCTTCTCCTCTTACCTTCCTCTATCCGTATTAGTAATAAAATTACCGTCTTTCTCGCTTTTTAAATTATCCGTCTTTCTCAAGGTGAAATATATTCATCTTTTATTACCTAATTGTAGGTGGAGACTACTAGGAAGGCTTAGTAATCGATTAAAGACGCGTAAATAAAGGTAACGGTGAACGGTTACTCGATATCATTTACGTGTTTTACATGCTTTATATGCTAGGATTCGTATTTAGGGGCCGTTTGGTTCGAACAATTGGAATGGAGTGGAATGGATTCTAACTCCAAGGTGGTATGGAGTTAGAACCCCATACCTTTTAATGTTTGTTTGGTTTGATGTTTGGAATGGATTGTAAATGTCATTAATATTGTTTGGTTCACATATAGAATGTACTTCAAATAATTTTGTTTTCTTCAACATAGATAACAACTACAATATTATTTATAATTAAAATTAACTAGTGGAGTATAAGAAATAACAACAACAAAAATCCATATGACTCTATAAAAATTCATTTAACGTGTTTATATAATATGAAGACATCAATATATGGTAAAACTCAAAAAAAAAATCCGCATAAAATGTTCATGAAAAATACGATAGTCTAAACAACATGTATATTAATGGCATGTACATTAAACTATGAGACAAATGAAAAAACGAATGATGATGAAGTATAGCACAAATTCTCATTTTTAACAGGAATAGTCATCGCAAGCTTGCGACAGGTCAAGTATAATTAAACATGTATATGATAGCTATGTATGATTAAACATAAAGGGAAAAAATTGTGATGATATACATTATTATTATTACCCATAAAGAAAAAAATCTTTAAAAAAATTTTTTAAAAAAAAAAAGAAAAAAAAAAGTGACAAAGGAGTTCATGGGAGATATGGAGAATAGTTGAATAACAAGTACAATTTTTTATTTTCTTTTTTTTCTATGGATGTGTGGGAATGGATTTAGAATCATGGGGTGAGACTATGGTATGAGATTCCAAGGGGTTGGAATGGATTTAGAACCCCTTAAGATTCAAACTCCATTCCAAAAAGGGTTAACCAAACACTTGAATGGATGGAAAGCTTAGGATTCATGTTATGGATGATGATTGTTGTTATTTGATGATTGTTGATGATGAATATTGATTGTTGATAGTTATTAGAAATGAATTATGAGAATTGGAAATAAAAGAATTGAATTTATGTTGAAGGTTCTCGGGTGATTTGGTCACACATCTCACGGTCGTGAAATACAAGTCACGGTCGTGACTTGTGCAGTTTCACTGCACTAACCCCTTTTCGTAGAATGATCATATCTCCTTCGTTACTTTCTTGTTTTAAGCTTGTGACCATTCGTTGGAACCGTAAGAGGATAAGCTATCACCTCAACTTGGAATTTCTGTATTTGCATGTCTAGAACTCTAGTTATGACAGTTTGAAGTGAACCCTTGTTTTAGTTAGTTTCCAAACTTGTTGTTTTAAAGAGGTGATCTATGTTTTTATTCATTATGCTTCCTAAACTTGTTCTAATGCTTATGTATCATGTATTGGTTCATGTTTATCATATTTACATTTATATAATGCCATATTCTCATGTTTTGTGACGGTTTTTGATATGTCCTACTTTGAGTCGGATTTTACAAATGATACGGTTTGAGCACTATTTTGACTTGTGCTTTGTGCTCTCATTCCCTTGGCTACCTCCACGTTTGTAAGGCTGGAATGTCGGAATAGGGAGGTATCCTACTGCTTAATTGCATGTGTTAGTGGGCATACGACGACGTTGTTGGGAGGCGAACGCAATGCGTTGATCGACCCGGCCGTCAAATGTTGTGTACTTGCGAGGTGGTGTTATTTGCATGTAGCGTACCGCTTGTTATGAGGCTTGTGCTCTTTTCCGCCTCTTTCGTGAATTGATCTACCGAATTTGGGGTACTCGGCGTCAATGTGTAAGACCGAGTCTTGGATGCGAAAATGTATCGCATGTCGAATCGGAACACGTTTATCGAGAATCTGGCCAGGTTACAATGGACCGTATTATTCTCGTAAGTGTGCTACCCAGGAGGAAAGGAAATTAGTCTTACATAGGCGAAATGTAGCATCGCGTATAAGTTCAGGGAAATGCTTATCCCGTGGATGCCTGTTAATCATACTTGTCATGTACACGATGCTAGTGCGTTTCATTTACCGTGAGAGATGTCGTCTTGTGTCGTCTTTGAATGCGTGATTTCATGATATTGTTCATGGTCATTGCGTGATTGGACACCGTCAATGTCTTGGTTCGTGAATGGATGATAATATGTTGGATTTATTGTGATCATAGCATGACTTGACTTGGTTTGTCTGTCGAGTCTCAATCTTATCAAACTTATACCGCTAACGGTGAGATGCAAGCCCTAGTGAGCGTATTCGGTTGCCTAAGAGTGTTTTCCCCGAGTCTTTGTATCACATGATGGATTCGGATTTGTATTCTATATGCTCTTATTATTATATATTGAATTGCCTATCTATTCTTATCGTATCTCACATGTATATCTATATATGCATGATTTTACTTTTGTATTCCCTTATATGTACGTTTAATGTGATATGGCTGGGAGAACCCGGAGTTACTCCCCACTGATTGTGGCGTTCATGTTTTTCATGAATGAACAGGTTGCTTGCATGGATTGCTTTTTGCTTATGCTATTTTGGGTTCGGGTGTGAGCTAGCGGGCGTTGTCCCTGGACGAAACACCTCTAGACGTTGTTTAGCTAGTTGCTAATTACTTTGTCTTTTGTTAACACTTTGAGAGACTACATCTCTTGTGGTATTTTTATTTAGTTTGTAATATTTTGACACTCCTCGTTTTATTTAACTTGCATGTATAAAAGTTTTTAAAAACTACCTATTTCCGCTATATAATTCACATGCTTGTATGTTTTATATTTCCGCATTCGCGAGGGTTGTCACAGTTGGTATCAGAGCTTTATCGCTCCCGACGCACACACGTGAACCCTAAACTTAAACTACTTGACCTTGAAATAATAAAGGAGAGATGGGTAGAAATTAAGGACTTTACTTGGTAGTCTTGGTGTACTTGATGTTTGTTAGGTTCTAACTTGTTTGTTGATTGTGTTGAGTGATGTTATGTTTGTTTGTATCTACCGTTTTGAGGTGGATCATTGTGTTACTTAGAAGATGTATCCTCTACCGAGGATTTGAAGATTGTCAAGCCAAATTGAAGTGTATTTCTTCCTCATCTATGATTTCTCTTGTCCTTATTGTATTATGCTCTCTTCCTTCAGCTAAGTGACTTCTTCTTTCCAACTTGTTTTATTCTTGGAAATAATTACTCCTTTGATTAGTTTCCTCCATTTCTTACATTGGTATCCTTACCTTCCTCTTGTAACATTTTATTTTTTTTGTGGATGCCATACCCATTTGTTTGTAGTATATTATACTTGGTCGGAAGGACTTGAATTTTGTGGAATATTAGTATTTGTTAGAATGAATTTGTGATTTGAGGAAAATGGTGTAGATATTAATTCACCCTATATTGATGATTTTAATGCTTGATGCTTGTCATGACTTGTGTGTAAATAGTTCATGATATTCGATGGTGTAAGGTTGAATGAGTTGGTTATGACTTCTTAACTCATTAGTAAATTAGTCTTTTGGACTTAGAAGTTTAGTATTGTTTTGAAGACCATGCTTATGATAGGTCTAATTGGTGTAAATAAGAAGTTTTGAATGATATCTTAAGGTGCGAATTGCTTTTGAGATTTAGTGACGTCTTGTGGTTTCCTATTGTGTGTTTGTGAGTATAGGCTTGGTGGAAAAGCTTTTGGCTATAGTTCTTGGATTTAAAGATATGATCTTATCTTATGGTATTGGAGACTCGTTTGAAGTAGTAAGATTTTGGTAAGTTGAACCATATTACTTGAGGATTATAGATATGAGAGAGATTCGATGATGTGATCTAGGATGGAAATACCTTGGGATGTTAATGATGATGTTTGGCTTGATGTTGTACTTTGATAATAATGAACTCGTAAGCTATATGATGTTGATAATGACGTTTTGTTCGGTGTTCTACCTTGTGGGCCGTAGGAGTTGAAAAGAGATTAGTATGAAGAATTCCTTGTTAGTTCTTCGGTTTTGAAACCTTTGAGGGTGTGTCAAATTTTGGAATTTAGAGAATGTTACTATGCTTGAGTTGCAATTCCGCAATTGGGAATCCGTGTTATATGAAAGGGTGGATGAATTGGGTTGTAATCGATTTGTTAAAACTAGGTGTACCTTACTCCGATGATTTGTGGTACGAGGGTCCCTTGTAAGAGACCTTTGTTATTGAGATGACTTGCTTTGCTATCACCCTAGGTTTGAAACGATAAACTTTGTGGATTTAACCTTAAACCTTTACTCGTGCCATCATTCCTTTTCATTTCCATTCTTGAATGTTTTTGTCAAGATTGATCTTTAAGAAATCGCATGCTCGTACCTTCTTACTTACTCAGATAGCTTCATAACTCTACTATCTGCTTTGTTCTTCCTCAACCTCGTTTTCCTTTTTCGCCTTCGCCTTTTTCATCTTATCGTAGTCTTTAGTGACGCTTCCTAATGTTCCTTGTATCATGTTCTTTTATCCCTACTCTCTTCAGAGGTAGTTTTTCTTATTAGCTAACGTAAGGGTTAGTAGGTGTGTTTTGAAGAAGTTCCGAATATGGTACCTAACCGTCCTATTAAACTAGTTTCATGTTTAGATGATTATAAGGATTTGAGGATAACCTTAGGATGAAACTCTCCTAGTGGTTTTAGACTATGAAAGCTTAATGTTGCAATTCGTTTTGAGGATCGAAATAAGCATAATGATAGTTCGTAGTTGTGGTTAAGAATTTTAGTGATTCTTTAAGTGTTACTTGGGAAATTGTGGTCTTTAAATGTTGGACCCTAACGGGAATAATTACCTTGTGGAATTTGGATTGGATGACCAAACTTGAGGAATATTGTCATAAGCGAAAACCGATGTATTGAGAGTTTGAAGGAGCTAAATAAATTGATTTACGGTCGCATTGCCCTATGATTGGCAAAAGTTAAGTGAAATGAGATTGTGTGACTAATCTCTTTTGAGGATTTGTGTTTTAACTATTGAAGATGAGAAAGTTCATTGTTAATAACTTAGGATAATGAATTTTTGAATAAATTGGATCAAAGGATTTCATAGTAAGCCTCTTTTACCTTGTGGTTGTTAGCGATCATGTTTCCCTAGATATAAATATTTTGTTGGTGATTTCTAATAAGAGTTTTGATGGAGCTAAGAAGATTAGAGTACGCAATGAATTTTCATGTGGGTGGTTAGTTGTGGAGTCTACCGTGCCGATGGACCTTAGTAGATTCTAATTGGATTCGAATAATTGGGATTTGTTACTCGAAGTTTCGTGTTTATGGAACATTTCAGTAGAAATCTAATGATTGAAAATGTTGAGGTGATGCTTGGGTAAATTACATTCTCTTGAGGATTTGGTTTATTAGTAGAGTTAGTGATTTCGAATTCTTGTAGATCTTCGTGCCGAGTACATCGTGATTCTTCATATCCCTAAGAGTTCGATTTGTTTCGTTTTTCCGTGTTTTGTATATATTTTGTTATCGTGATTTGTGAACTTTATGTTCGAGTCGCTCTATGTACGTGTAATGTCGTGATATTTTGACTTTATCTTTGAGAAAACCTTCGAATTTCCATATTGCTTTCCTAATTTTACTTTTCAAAGAAGTCTAAAGAGGGTTTTTGTACCTCCTTTTCGGAGAAAATAGATTTCTTTCGCTTTTATATTTGGATTTTGCGTTTGGTCGGATGTTTGCACTTGTTATTGGAGACGTCTGATAACTAGTCCTGCACTTACTAACGTTGTTTTGAATTTCGCTTTCACTAGTACGACATTGATTTGATTTTGGATAATTAGAGTTCTCGTTCGCGACGAGCATTCTTGTGATCCGTAAATAGAGTTTCGCTCTTATGAAAAATTTCCTTAAACCGTTTTCATGATGAACCTCGTTTCATAAAAATTTTCCCTTATAAAAGTTTTCGTATTAATTTTGAAAACCGATTCTTATCCTTGATACTTTAGTTTTCTACTCTCAAGTTTCGAGGACGAAACTTTTTAAAAGGTGGGTGATTGTAACACCCGGAAATGTACCCTATTTTTCTAGTAAAAATATTTTACGGATACTTTTCAACAAATTTAAGTTTTAATATAGAATTTTATGTTCCGAGTCGAATTTAGAATTTCCGAGTTCGTATTTGGAATTTCCGCGAGATTCCATGAGAATCCCGTCTTAAGGCGTCTTTGACTTTTCTTGACTTTTGAGTCGTCTTTGACTTTTCTTGACTTTTGAGTCGTCTGTGACTTTTCTTGACTTTTGAGTCGTCTTTGACTTTTCTTGACTTTTTCTTTATAAATATCACACTACACTTAACCTGTTTCATTAACACAAACACCAAAAACATTTCTTCTTCCTTAAGCAACCAAAACCTTGCCTCCCTCTTTGATCCAATCTTTGGATGATCGTAGCTCCCTCGTGTCTTGTCGGAATTCACGTAAGTTCGTCTCATTCTTCCCCTCTTACCTTCCTCTATCCGTATTGGTAATAAAATTACCGTCTTTCTCGCTTTTTAAATTATCCGTCTTTCTCAAGGTGAAGTATATTCATCTTATTTTGCCTAATTGTAGGTGGAGACTACTAGGAAAGCTTAGTAACCGTTTAAAGACGCGTA
>JAIUZE010032740.1:0-10464 GCA_022085475.1 Heliosperma pusillum | reverse complement strand
ATTCTAATCATGTAAAGCTTTAAAGTTTTTAACAAAAGAACTTTGTGCATAGAGAGAGAAAGTGTTCATGTTGTATTTGATGAAGTAGTGTGCTTGAACAAGTTGAACAGAATGAAGAAGAGGACATGAATGATCCAGACTTTCGCCTTTCCAGAGATGACGTGCCAAATAATAATGAAGAAGTTATTGAAGGAATCAATGATGAACTTGATAAATCCGCAAATGACCTTGAACAGAGAACTGAGACAATTGTTGATGATACGAATGTCTCTTCTCAAAACAAGGAAAAGGAAACTGAAGTTATAGCTGATGATGCTATAACTTTAAACCAGAACCAAGATGGTGTAACTGAAGTTGTACCAACTTCAGCTATAACTCCAGAGTCCAACTCAGGGGGAACCAATCTTGATTCTGAATCATTTGAGGAAAGTGATAGTTCATCAGATGATGATGAGCCTAGGAACTCTAAGAAATGGAAATATAAGAGTTCTCACCCTATGGATTCGATCCTAGGGAGTTTGAATAAAGGATTTCAAACGAGGCGAACATTAAATAACTTTTGTTCATTCTATTCTTTTTTGTCTACCATAGAGCCTACCAATATCAAGGAAGCTCTTGCAGAATCCGACTGGATTGTGGCCATGCAAGAGGAGCTTCAACAGTTCGAACGTAATAAAGTATGGCACCTTGTGCCACGACCTCCTAATCGAACTGTGATTGGTACTCGAGGGGTATTCAGAAATAAATTGGATGATTCAGGAGTTATAGTTCGTAACAAGGCTCGATTGGTCGTTCAAGGTTATAATCAACAAGAAGGGATTGATTATGACGAGACTTTCGCTCAGTAGCAAGACTGAAGTATTCGCGTGCTCATCGCCTTCGGCAGCTCATAAACGGAATGAAAGTATTCCATAATGGAAGTTAAGACTGCATTTCTTAAGGTATTTGCGAAGAGGGTTTTTGTTGAACAAACCTCCTGGATTTTTGAAATAGCAAGTTTCAAAACCATGTTTTTACAAAATCGATTAACAGCTTTATTATGGTTTTGAACACAGCGCCTAGGGCTTGGATGACAGATTCGTCAAAATTTTTTTACAAACAGTTTAAGAGAGGATATGGTGCACAAAAACCTATTTCGAAAATTGAGGTTCTGATTGACTGGTCCCCGCTCAAATTTATCGTCGACGATATTATTTTTGGTTCTACTAAAAATAAATTGTGGAAAGTATTTTTCAGATCTTATTGACCTCAGACTTTGAAATGAGCATGATGGGAGAATTAAAATTCTTCCTAGGATTGCAAATTCAACAAACCAAAGAAGGGATAAAGATTCACCAACAAAAATATGTCAAGGAGCTAATCAGAAAATTTGGTATGGAGAACGCTCATCCAATGGACACGCCTATGGTAACTGACAAAAAGTTGACCTTAGATGAAAATGGTAAGTCCATAGATGAGACTACATATCGAGGTATGATTGGTTCTTTATTATATTTAACTGCAAGTAGGCCTGACATTATGTTCAGCGTATGTGTCTGTGCCAGATTTCAATCATGTCGTAAAGAATCACATATGATTGCATTTAAACGTATCTTGAGATATTTAATTGGTACATCTAATTTATATTTGTGGTATCCACTTGAGTGTAATTTCGATCTAGTAGGATATTCAGATGCAGATTATGCAAGATGTTCTTTAGATAGAAAAAGTACCTCTGGATTTGCTACATTTGTTGGACCTTGCATAATTACTTGGGGCTCAAAGAAGCAAAACTCGGTTGCGTTGTCTACTGCAGAAGCCGAATATATCGCTGCAGGACTGGTATGTTCTCAACTACTTTGGTTAAAGCAACAACTATGTGATTATGGTGTTAATGTTGGTTGTATGCCTGTTTTCTGTGATAATACGAGTGCTATTGTTATTTCTAAGAACCCAGCTCACCATTCTCGTACTAAGCATATAGACATTAGACATCATTTTTTGCGTGACCATGTAGAAAAGGGCAACATTAAACTCGAATTTTGTAGTACTGACAATCAATGGGCTGACATTTTAGCAAAGGCGTTAGCGAGAAGACATTTTGAGATTTTGCGGTTGGAAATTGGTTTAATCGGTAGCAATTAAATTCATCTTATTTATTTTGTGAACCTGCGTGACTGGCTAGATTAAGACGAGATTATAGGACTGTGTCCGCATATTTCATTGCTAGTATATTTGTGTTTAATATAATATATTTTACGTGAGTATCTTGCATATTTAGTGTTTTATGGAAATTGAATTATGAACCACATATTTGCCAAAAACCTATCTTATTCACTTTCCAAAATTGAGCCAAATTCTACCCATGTATTTCATGTTAGCCGAAATTCTCAAATAAATATTATTTTTCCATATCTTTTTATTTACCAAATTCTATCCTTACCATATCCCAACAAAAATAACCACCCAAGATTCTTTTCCTACCCAAATTCAAATAAAAAAAAAAAAAAAGGGGAAAGAACTATATTGGACGGCACACCCATGTGCCCAAGTACAAAAGAAACACCTACCTCTTACACAATCATAATTACCCATCACCCATCACCTTTTACCATCTTAATTACTCAACCAATTTTTTACCACTTCTTCTCCTTCCTCACGGTTCCCTTACCAAAACAAAACACAAAAACACCCAAACCTTCAACCTTCCAACAATGGCTTCCACTAGATCAAAAATTGCTAAAAACCCAAATCCTAAAACTCCCAAGCCAAGCTTGCCTAAAAATACCTCTTCTCCTCCCACACAACAATCACCCAACCCAAACCAAACCGAGTCGGGTGCGGGTCTCGAGGGTACGAAAAGAAGACGGTTAAATAAAGGCAAAGGTAGACTCCAAGAAGATGTTACAAACGAACCCACTGACACGGTTTCCGAGGAGACCACACGGGTAACTCTTCGTGATTTTTCGCCGCAAGAAACATCTTTGGGAATTGATAAACTCCGTCTTACAAAAGACGAAAGAAAACTTGTGAACCGGGTTGCTCAATATGGAATACACGGTGGTCGGTATTATCCTAAGGCTTGGTGTGACAAGTATAGGGCTTTGGGATTCTTTTCTGATTTTCTAAATTTCCAAGAATGGGAAACGGTGGCTCAGTTTTCGGGTCCGGTGTATCCGATTGAGGTAATTCAGTTCTTTTCTTCTGTTTCTTTAGACAATGGAGTGTTGCATGCCGTCATAAATGGCCGTTCAGTTTCGTTTTCCGTGACGGACTTTTGTACTCTGTTTTTTTCGGTTCCTGATGATGGAATCAAAATCAATCCGAGTACGTCATGGGAGGAACTGACGGACATGGCTAAACTGGAGGTTAAGCAGTATTTTGATGTTGGGGCGACGGTGTCGAGTTGCGTGTTGGCAGGTAGTGTTTCTCCTAAACTGAAATTTCTGTTAAATTTTTTATGGAATACCGTGATTCCGCGACGGGGCGGACGTGACAAAATTGCATGCTACGAGATGTTAGTAGTTAAGCATTGGTTGGAAGGAAACCGGGTTAATTTACCTTCTCTTGTCTTTAATCGTATTTCACAAACCGCTTTCTCGGTGACCGAAGACAAATTTTACTCTACTCTTGACTTGCCGTATGGCATGTGGTTGTCACGGCTCTTTGAGTCAAAGGGAGTTGTTAATGTGCAAAATTATGGGGTCGCCGTCAAAGATGAAATGTGTGATACGTTCTTGAAGTTTATGAAGTTAGATGCTAATGGTCCGGAATTGTTGTTTTTAGTAAAGGGAGGTTCGGTTGGTTTGCAGTCGGGTGTGACTGATTTTTCTGGGATTGAGTCAAAATTGGATATGTTCATTGGTAGTATCATGGAGCGCTTGGACGCGCAGGATAAGAAAATTGAGACGGTATTAGACACGGTTGTTCAAGCCGTGGGCGTGGGTTCCTTGAGCTCAACCCGTGACCAAGGTGGGTCGGGTGTGAGTTATGAGATGAGGACATGGATGGATGGTGTGGATAATCGCCTTGCTAAGTTGGAACGAAATATTATCGATTGTAAGCAAGAGGCGTATAGGCAAAGGGATAGGATGACATTCTTGGTGAGCCAAGGCGGGTCGTTGGTTAAGAGCGGGACGGAGATGCGTGAGGGAATGCGTACTATATACGATGCGACGGAGGCTCTTTCGCTGAAAGTCCGGAACTTTGATGTTTGCCTCACCGCTCAAGCTTCTCATGTGTCTAATTGCCTTGACCGTCTTTCCACTCTTGAGTACCGCACTAGGCCCGGTTATGTCGATCCTAACAAAATCCGCCAACCCAAAATGCCTTGATTTTTCTATCCTTGGTTGTTTTAACTCTTAAACTACTAATCCTATTCGGCCCATTTGGCTTATTTTGACATTGTCTATTCGGCCCAATGGCAACTAACAATATATTTTGTGGTTTGTAGTTTTAATCAACATTTGCACTTTATTTTGCTTGATATATATCGTCTTATATTGCGTATTTTGCATATCTATTTCTTGCCTTGACATGTGTTATTCTAGTCGTTTCATGTCTTTGTTCTTGTCTTTTCAATGATGCCAAGAGGGGGAAGAAATGATATGATTTGAGTCTTTGCTTAAGCTTGCTCCTTGTCAAGACTCGTTATCTCTTAAATTCTCTCAAGCTATAACTTTGGCTAAGTTGTTTTGTTCTTGCGATCAAAGTTGCTATAACTTTGGAGTGCTTTGTTGAGGGGGAACCATACTTAGTCACATTGTTAAGAAGAACTCTTGAGGAAATCATATGAGACTTGTCATCATCAAAAAGGGGGAATTTGTTGGACCAATTTGATAGTTTTGATAATGACATGTGTTTACGTAATAATATGTTTTACTCGATATATCATATGCGTGTAATTGTGTGTTTTAGTCTTATTATAGCTAGCAACAATTATGAGAAGAAAGATCAAAGTTAGGCATAACTTTGATAAAATTTGTGAGACAAAGTTATAACAACTTCAGGAATAACTTTGGAAGTGAACATGGAAGTTATAGCTAACCAGGCATAACTTTAAGGAAAATCGCTTCAAACAAGATCTACATAAACTACACAAGACTCGAGATGGAGGGTCTTTGTGATCAAGATGAAGAGATGATCCGTATACTGAAGATCTTTGTGAAGATTAGATAGTATAGGTCGTCATTCGGTAACTATTCCATTCGAGAGATTTTATGTTCAAAAGTTATAGCTTTAGCCTATGATTTTGAATGATAAAATATTGATGCATGATTTTGGAAATAAAATGTTTTGAAATGTTTTCAAAAGTGAAAGAGTTTTATTTTTATATTTATCAATTATTTTAATAGAGAATATATTTATGAGATTCTATTGGTTAGTAATACAACTTATGGGTTGTCATGCTACCTAGGGTTTCTAATATATTCTATCTCAATTTGTTGTTAACCTAATTAGCCCACCTAGTGTTTGAGCCACCTAGGGTTTCGTGAAACCTAGTGATTGTGCCACCTAGGGTTGCGTGCCTCCTAGGGTTTCGTGAGCTTGAGGATTTCGGCCAATCTAGGTTGTTTCCTTAGTTTACCTAATCTAGGATTCTACTATATCTTTACAACAATATTTTGAGATATCAAGATAAATATATTTCTATAAGATAAACCAAATAATATTTTGAGATAAAGATATTTCTAAAAGATTAGCAAATATTATTTTATGGTAAGATAAATATCTTTCTTAAATATTATGCTAGGGTTTTAGATCTACTATGCTTCTATTACTATAAATACTCCTTCACGTATCAATTGTGAGATAGACGACATATACATGAAATACACAACATATCACACGGCATATTATTTTACTTGTGTTGATTTTCCAAAATCGTTTTAAAGCAAACCTTTGAGCAAATATTTATTATTTTTAGAGTTTGTTTTCAAAAGAGTCGTGCATCAATTATTATCAATCGCTTGAGTGAAATACGTTATTGGATAATAGTACATCATTATAAGCTTACCATTCTTTAACGGGAATCTGTGTGAGTTATATTGTACTTTCTTATTAGCGTAAGATAGTATAGGGTATTTAGCGATACTCATCTGAGTTATAATCATAGTGTTGATTATACGAGTGGGTTGGTAATTTTTGTAATCCGTAGAAAGGTACTAAAAATTATTAATCGAGAATAGTGGACGTAGGTTTCAACGTGTGAAACTGAACCACTTCAAAATCGTGTGCCTCTCTCTTATCTCTTTACTTTTCGTTATTTCGTTATTCGCGCTTACTTTGATTAATTAATTAGTTGATTTTTTTAATTCATAAGATCAAAATAATTAATTAAATAATCAATACAATCGAAAAAGTGGGGCGAGTTTTTAAATAATCAATTCACCCCCACCCCTGCCCCCCCCCCCTCTTTCGTATTCGATCAATAGACTCTAACCATGCAATCCGAAATGGATTTCTATGTACGAAAATCAAGTATTGGACATTGGTGACTTCCCTGAGAAGTCGACCTCTTCAGTGCCAAGCGGATCTACAGATAAGAATGGCATAGATGGACATATTGATGTCTCAAAGCTAGATTTGTGGCAAAAGGCTTCACTCAAGTCATGGTTTACCACTATGACGAAACGTTTGCCCCAGTCGCCAGGCTTCGATCATTAGGATTATATGCGGTTGCCGACATTTTATATAAAACTATGAAATTTGGCAAATGGATGTCAAAACCGCCTTCTTGAATGGGATTCTAGAAGAGGAAGTGTACATGACACAACCTGAAGGTTTTGCGGATAAATCCAACCCTAAGAAGGTATGCAAACTTAAGAGATCCATTTATGGTCTTAAGCAAGCATCAAGGAGTTGGAATCATCGCTTCGATCATGTAATTAAACAAAATGGATTCACTCGAAGTGTCGAGGAACCATGTTTATACATGAAGTTTAGTGGGAGCAAAATTACTTTCCTTATCTTGTATGTGGATGACATACTTCTAATTGGGAATGACATACCAATGCTTACTTCTACCAAGGAGTGGCTTGGGAAACATTTCCAGATGAAGGATTTGGGAGAGGCACAACGCATTTTGGGTATCCGGATCTATAGAGATAGATCCAAGAGGATACTAGCATTAAGTCAAGAAGCTTATATAGATAAGATTCTTGATCGGTTCAAAATGAAAGACTCTAAGAGAGGCTTTCTTCCAATAGGTAATTGTATCACTCTGAGTAAATCCCAGAGTCCTACCGTCACCGAGGAGATTGAACGCATGAAGTTGATCCCTTATGCTTCAGCAGTTGGGTCAATCATGTATGCTATGATGTGCACTCGCCCTGACGTCGCCTATGCTTTGAGCATGACGAGTCGTTATCAAGCCAATCCAGGTGAGAGCCACTGGATAGCCGTAAAGAACATCCTTAAGTACTTACGAAGGACTAAAGATTTGTTCTTGGTGTTTGGAGGAGAGACTGAGTTGCGTGTAAAGGGTTACACGGACGCTAGTTTCCAAACTGATAGGGATGATTTAAAATCCCAATCCGGCTATGTCTTTATGTGGAATGGAGGAGCCGTTTGCTGGAAGAGCTTCAAGCAAAGCGTGACTGCGGATTCTACAACAGAAGCTGAGTACCTCGCGGCATCAGAGGCTGCAAAGGAAGCTGTGTGGATTCGGCAGTTCTTGGAAGGACTAGGAGTAGTCCCTACTGCCTCAGATCCCATCACAATGTATTGTGATAACAGTGGGGCTATCTTTCAAGCAAGGGAGCCCAAGTCTAGTAACAAGTCTAGACATGTACTTAGGAAATACCATGTAATTAGAGATTACGTGGAGAGGAAGGAAATAAATATATGTAAGGTTGGGACAGACGATAACATCGCTGATCCTCTAACCAAGCCTCTTACAAAGGCTAAACATGACAGTCATGTCGTCTCGATGGGATTAAGACGAATTCCTGAATTCCTCTAGATTATGTGATATGTAATAATTGAAAGTTGTATCAATGTTTACATATATGATAATTGCATTCATTGTTCGAGTTTTATATGAGCGCTTTTATTTAGTATTGACTAAATTTTATTACTTTGTTTTGACCGAATTGGTTATAAGATAGGTTGAACTCAATTCAAGTGAACATGATGAACTTAGTAATCGTCCCTAGTCATTTGCATAAGGTGACGTCTCGCAATGACTAGATTGTAAGTCGCTCGATGGTTGGTTCAGCACCATGGAGTCATGGAGATGACTGATCGTTTACATAGACAGACTGTAGAGACACTCTGTCGGACAGTGACCATGATAGAGTCCCTTATCACAATTGTTGAAGCCTGGTCGTGGCGGGGATTTCTATTATATTCCTATGAGTCGATTCTTTAGACTGGCGACCATTTACCTGAGTCGGTGTATTTTCCGATTGACTTTGGTTTTTGTCCTAGGTCGTGCCGTGAAAGGAGGCCGATGGGCATTTACTGGGTCATGGTGATTTGCATTATACAGTGTAAGTTGGGTCAACAGGAATTGTCCACCCACGTTGGGTATTAACATCTTCGGGCCACTCGAGGAGTAGTGACTGGAAATGAGTGGCCACGCTCGGAAGAGATCTATGGTAGATTTTCCGGTCAGACAGTTCCTCTCCAGATCGAGAAAACCACTCAATTTATTTTTCCAATCGCAAGTGCGACCTGAAAGACACCTTGCGATGAGTGGGAGGATGTGACGCTAAAGTGACAAGAGAATTGGTAGCACACAACTTGTCGAGACAAGTGGGAGATATTGTGGGAGTAGGAGTCCTCCGCAATAGTGTGCCTACATGCACAACTTGTATCGGACAAGTGGGAGATTGTTGGAGCAAGTGTCCTCCACAATAGTGCATTTATCTTATAAATCTCATTTTGGAATATTAGTGGGATGACTAGTATTTTGATACTCCACGTCAGTTGATTAACGTAAATCGATAACGGTCAGCTGACTAGAGTTAGACGTTATTGTCGTATGACGGCGGTAATCAACTGACCCCTTTCGGTCACACCTATAGGATGAGAACCAAACAGAAATCTAATTCTTTGTATACGATACAAATTAATTAGTACTTTATATATATATTTGATATATGTTTAGTTACGAGAGTTTATTATTGTAAATTGAGTTACGAACTCATTCCAGATAAGTTTATTAGTCAATTATACGATAATTAACTGAATAAATTTTACGTCTTATTTTAATATGATTGAATAAGATTTAATTTAATGATTAATAGTTAATTCATTAAATTAGTTGAGATTATGCATATACTTTGAGGTAGAGGTGATTAGTTAATTATATTTACAAGGAGTTGATTTAAAAATAATCTAACTAGGGCATTGTGGAGGACCCATTATATATTGATATAATGATAAAATATAACTTCTAAAAGTTTAGTTGTTTATTATTATTTTAATTTGAGTCATATAATTGTTATATGATCAAATTAACTCTTAATTCTACAAGATAATTAAACATATGATTATAAGTATTTGTGGGACAAATATCAAAAATCAAAATGGACCACATGACACTAGTGGGTGCCGAAATTTTGGTAGTGTATAACATGATGATTGTTGTTTCTTGTGTTACACTACATCATGTGATCATGTCATGTCTATGACACATGATCATGTTCTAATTCACTTCTACACTCAACATTTTTGCATGAGATTATTTTAAGCAAATAAGGGGCCACTCATGCATGATTTGGCCGGACATCTTGTGTCCTTAAATGGACAATTTTGTTGTTCATTTTGGTTTGCTTGTTCATTCTTATTTTGCATGTACATCTCACTAAAATCCTCATCTCTCTAAAACCTGTCAAACACTTATATTTCCTATTACTAGAGTAGTAATAAAATCTAATATTAGTTCATCTTTTCACTTGTGTTTTCTAGTCAAAAACTAAGTGATTAGTTTGGGTTCTCTCTTGGGTGCATCTCAAAGGAGGTCTTCTAATTTGAAGATTACAAGGAGGATCATCTTTATCTTTCTAGCACAAGAACAACAAGAAAGGTGTTTCTTCTTGTGCCCATATAAACCGAAATTTCCCAATGTAAGGAAATTTCTTCTTACTTTTTATTATGCATTTTAATTTGCATGCATGTTACATAGATCTTTATTAAACACTAAATTAACAAGTAATTTAGTAACTAATTAGAGGAGTCTAATTAGGGTCTATGAACTTTCAGATAATTCCCCACAAGGAGTTAGTATCCATAAGGTATACGGACTTGTCGATGTAAACTTAAAAAAGAAACTTCGTGGACATAACCCATTCGTGGCAGCTTTTCAAGTGGATCAAGTGTGTTATTGTGACACCCTCAAATTTGCGGAAAGAAAAAAAAAATTTATTTAAATACATAAACGAAATATGATAATACATAACGAAGGTGTCATAACATAAAAAGGTCATTACAAAACGGAAATACTATTATACAAAATAAATCTAAAGACGGGAGACAATC
>JAIUZE010032736.1:0-12427 GCA_022085475.1 Heliosperma pusillum | reverse complement strand
AGAAGGTCAAGGAGCATTGATGAGCATCGTCCACAAGTTCCAAGCCAACACCAAGCAACAAGCACAACCTGGAGCATGTCATTGTCAAATGTCTGCATTTTGTCTGTTTTATTGTTTTCTTTTAGCATTAGCAGTCTGTATTTCTAGCCAGTATTTTGTCATCTTTTAATAGTTAATCTTGGCCCTTAGATGATACTCTAGGGTTGTAATCACATCCAGCATTGAGGCCTATATAAGGACCCATGCCCTTTTGTACAAGGCAGTTGATTATTGAATGAAAAAAACTGAGCATTGTTCTCATTTCTAAAATCTTTCCAACTTATGCATTGTCTTGGTTGAAAGTCAGGCCAGATAACTTCCTGTGCTAGGCTGTGGTTGTTGATCTAAGTCTGTGGCAAGTTAAGATATCCCTGTGCATAGACTGTGGGGTGTTTTGCTTGTTGTTTAGTTCAAGTCTGCTTACCTGTTCTTGGCTGTGGTAAGGAGCCTTAACTAGTCTAGTTTGTTGTTTGATTCCCTGTGTTGAGCTGTGGGAGTTGAGTAACATCCATATCCAGTGCTAGATAGGAGTCTAGGGTCCAATTCCTAACACACCCCTATACTATCACTGCCAGTTGTTTGGGGATGATGAGAGGTGCTGAACAGGAGCCTTGTCTTTAGAAGCTTCCAAAGTGTCCTCCAGAAGTGACTCATGAACTTAGTATCTCTGTCAGATACTATGGTTCTTGGTACTCCATGGAGCTTCACAATCTCCTTGAAATACAAGTCTGCAACTCCCATGGCATCTTCAGTTTTCTTGCAAGCAACAAAGTGTGCCATCTTACTAAATCTGTCCACAACCACCATGACTGAGTCCTTGCCCCTCTGAGTCCTAGGAAGAGCCACTATAAAGTCCATACTAACATCCTCCCAAGGCTTGTCTGGGACTGGCAAGGGGGTGTATGCTCCAGCCTGAAAGAATGACTTGGACCTCTGGCAAGCACTACACCTTCTTATCACATCCTGAACATCTCCCAACATCCTTGGCCAATAGAATTGTTCCTGCAGCATGTCATAGGTCTTCTGGATGCCAAAGTGGCCAGCTAGACCCTTTGAGTGAACCTCTTTTACTAGCAACCCCCTATAAGGACCCTTTGGTATACAGAGTTTGTTCCCTAGGAACAAGAATCCTTCCTGCTCTGAGTATCTACTCCCATTCTTAGTGGTGCCCTCCAGCCTTGCCACCCAATCTTCTTTGAAATCAGGATCCTCCCTATAAAGCTCCTTCATGTGCTCAAACCCAAGCACTCTTTGCTCCATGTATGTCAGCATCATGGTTCTCCTTGACAAAGCATCTGCCACTACATTGTTCTTCCCCTCAATGTACTTACTGGAGAATGAGAAGGACTGCAAATACTCCACCCACTTGGCATGCCTAGCATTCAACTTATGTTGTCCATTGATGTACTTGAGTGCCTGGTGGTCAGAGTGTAATACAAAGGGTTTGGGCTTCAGGTAGTGACCCCAATGGTTCAAGGCTCTGACTATGGCATAGAACTCTTTGTCATAGGTGGAGTAGTTGAGCTTAGCACCACTCAGCTTCTCACTAAAGTAGGCCACAGGTTTTTGCTCTTGCATTAGGACAGCACCAATGCCTATACCACTAGCATCACATTCTACTTCAAATAGTTTGTTAAAATCAGGGAGAACAAGTATGGGAGACTCACACAAGAGGTCTTTGATGATATTGAAGGACCTCTCAGCCTTGTCATTCCACCTAAACTCTCCTTTCTTCAGTCATCAGTTAAAGGGGCCATGATGGAACTGAATCCTTTGATGAATCTTCTGTAGAAGGAAGCCAGTCCATGGAAGCTCCTCACTTCAGTTATAGTTTTGGGGACCTGCCACTCCCTTATGGCTTTTACCTTGTCTTGATCAACAGCCACTCCTTCTTTGGAAATAATGAACCCCAGAAACTGCACCTCTTCCTGCATGAATGTACACTTTTCCATCTTGCCAAACAACTTGTGTTTCCTCAGGACTTCAAATAGCAATCTCAGATGTTGGAGGTGTTCTTCTGTTGAGGGGCTGTAGACCAATATGTCATCAAAGTATACAACAATGAACTTCCCTAGATAGGGCCTTAGAACCTCAGTCATCAACCTCATAAAGGTGCTTGGAGCATTAGATAAACCAAAGGGCATGACCAGCCATTCATACAACCCATGCTTGGTCTTGAAGGCTGTCTTCCACTCATCCCCAGCCCTGATCCTTACTTGGTGATAACCCTGCCTTAGATCAATCTTGGAGAAGACCTGAGCCCCACTCAGCTCATCCAGGATATCATTCAACCTTGGTATAGGGAACCTGTACTTGATGGTAATGTTGTTGATGGCCCTGCTGTCTATGCACATTCTCCATGACCCATCCTTCTTGGGAACTAGCAAGGCAGGAACTGCACAGGGACTGAGGGACTCCCTCACAAAACCCTTGCTGAGTAAGTCACCAACCTGAGCTTGTAGTTCTTGAGTGGCCTTTGGATCACTTCTGTAAGCAGGTTTGTTGGGTAGCATTGCTCCAGGAATAAGATCAATATGATGCTCTATTCCTCTAAGAGGGGGTAGTCCACTAGGCAAGTCAGCAGGGAATACATCCCCATAATCCTCCAGTACTTGTTGAACATTAGCTGGAATGTTTCCTTGGGGAAGTAGGACCTCTTTGGTTAGCAGGATGAACACAGTTTCATCTCCCATAAGTTCTTGAACCATCTCAGCTTCACTCAGCAGTAGGACTTCTTTGGAAATGTCATTGACAGGGGCAATGTTCCCTTTAACATTGGGGGGGTAAAGGGGCTAGTATGATCTTCTTGTTACCAAACTTGAAAACGTAGGTGTTGTCCCTCCCATGATGTACAGAGTCTCTATCAAACTCCCAGGGCCTGCCCAACAGAAGGTGGCAAGCATCCATAGGTAGGACATCACACAAGACCTCATCAGTATATCCCTTGCCAATAGAGAATGGCACAACACACTGCTTGTCAACTCTTACTTCCACTCCCTTGTTCAGCCATCTTAGTTTATAGGGGTGGGGGTGTTCTTGTGTGGTTAGGGACAGTTTCTCTACTAAGGTTGTGGAGGCTACATTGGTACAGCTTCCCCCATCAATTATCATGTTACAAACCCTTCCCCTTATAGTGCATCTGGTCCTGAATATTTGCTGTCTCTGATCATCCTCTAATGGTTGAGGTTGGGTATGCATAACCCTCCAGGTTACTAGACTCAAGCCTGCATCTGGTTCTATCATTTCCTCTCTAGGCTCTTCCTCATGTTCCTCCAAACTCTCCTCACATACAAGGATCTCATCTTCACCCCATTCTACAACATCCATACTGCTCAAAGCCCTTTTAGAGGGACACTCTTTAGCAAAATGCCCAAAGCCCTGACATTTAAAGCACTTCTTAAGGGATACTGTCTTTCTCAAGTCTGTCTCAGGGGCCTTGCCTTTGTCTGACACTGAGGGTTTGGCTGGGACCAAGGGTTCTCCTATTCTTACTCCAGTGAAGGGTTTGAAAGAAGGTCTGCAGTGATATTATAGGGGTGTGTTAGGAATTGAACCCTAGACTCCTATCTAGCACTGGATATGGATGTTACTCAACTCCCACAGCTCAACACAGGGAATCAAACAACAAACTAGACTAGTTAAGGCTCCTTACCACAGCCAAGCACAGGTAAGCAGACTTGAACTAAACAACAAGCAAAACACCCCACAGTCTATGCACAGGGATATCTTAACTTGCCACAGACTTAGATCAACAACCACAGCCTAGCACAGGATGTTATCTGGCCTGACTTTCAACTAAGACAAAGCACAAGTTGGAAAGATTTTAGAAATGAGAACAATGCTCAAGTTTTTTCATTCAATAATCAACTGCCTTGTACAAAAGAGCATGGGTCCTTATATAGGCCTCAATGCTTGATCTGATTACAACCCTAGAGTATCATCTAAGGGCCAAGATTAACTATTAAAAGATGACAAAATACTGGCTAGAAATACAGACTGCTAATGCCAAAAGAAAAACAATAAAACAGACAAAATGCAGATATTTGACAATGACATGCTCCAGGTTGTGTTTGTTGCTTGGTGTTGGCTTGGAACTTGTGGACGAGGCTCATCAATGCTCCTTGACCTTCTTCTGCAGTAGTTCTACTAGTAGGGAAGACAAGGAAAGACTTTTGGAGATAGTCTTTCAGTTTTTAGCTAGAAATGGAAAGACTGCTTTATGCTTTATGCTTTAGGTAGGCTGTTTTGATTTGGATTTTTAGGGTAGTTGTGTTGTGTTTTGGAACTGGTTCCCTAGGACTTTTTTGGACCTAGGTGGGTAAGGTTTTAGCTGGGCTTGGTGGTAGCTGGTGGTTTGAAGTGTGGTGGGAGTTATGGCTTCCCCAAGTGGCTGTTGTAGGCTGTTTTTGTGATTTTCTGGTTGGGTGTGGGTAGGCTTGTCTTTGGTTAGCCTGGCTCGTGTCTTGGCTCATGTCCTGGCTCGTGTCTTGGCTATCATGGACCCTCATTGTGACTTGGTCCTGGTTAGTACTTATCAGTTTGAATTTATCCCCTTTGTTACCCATCCCTTGTCCCCAGATTGACCCCTGGATGCCCATGTAGACCTCCCCTTGGTTACCAATGCTCACCCCTTGATCCCCCTTGTTGGATTCTGCCCTGCCCTGTGCCCCAGCTCCTGCTGCATCCTCCCCTGGTTGAATTGGGCTTGTCCTCAAGCCTGTAGCCTCTTCATCTCCAGAATCCCCATAGTATGGACTGAGATCCCCTACATTGAAAGTGCCATGAACCCCATAGTCTCCTGGTAGATCAACCTTGTATGCATTAGGACCAACACTCTCTATGATTTCAAATGGACCATCAGCTCTAGGCATGAGTTTGTTCTTCCTCCTAGCTGGGAACCTCTCCTTCCTCAAGTGGAGCCACACTAAATCCCCTGGCACAAACTCCTTCTTGGACCTAGGAACCTTGGACTGGTTCTTGTACCTCTCATTTGCCCTTTCTATTTGCTTTCTGACTGACTCATGAAGCTTCACCATCTGCTCAACCCTCCTCTTTGCATCAAAGTTCACTTCCTCCCTTGGTATGTTAGCTAATTCCAGTGGCATAAGTGGATTAATCCCATAGACAACCTCAAATGGACTGTGACCTGTGGCAGATGAGGGTGCTCTGTTGAAAGCAAACTCAGCATGAGATAGCTTCAAGTCCCAATCCTTCAATGACTTGCTTACCAGACACCTCAAGATCCTCCCTAGAGTCTTGTTTGTGACCTCAGTTTGGCCATCAGTCTGAGGGTGGTGAGAAGTGCTGAACAAAAGCCTGGTCTTCAAGAGTCTCCATAGTGTTTTCCAGAAGTAACTCATGAACTTAACATCCCTGTCTGAGACTATTGACTTAGGAACCCCATGTAGCCTCACAATCTCCTTCAAGTATAGCTCAGCAACACTTGCAGCATCCTCAGTCTTCTTGCAAGCCACAAAGTGAGCCATCTTGCTAAACCTGTCAACAACAACCATTACAGAATCCTTACCTCTTTGTGTTCTGGGTAGTGCAACAATAAAGTCCATGCTCACATCCTCCCAAGGTTTGTTTGGCACTGGTAGTGGGGTGTAAGGTCCAGTCTGGAAAGAGCTCTTGGCTTGTTGACATGTGGAGCACCTCCTGAGGACAACCTGAACATCCCCTATCATCCTGGGCCAGTAGAATTGATCCTGCAGTATTTCAAGTGTCTTTTGAACCCCAAAGTGTCCCCCTAGTCCTCCTGAGTGTACTTCCCTGATGAGAGATCCCTGTAAGAACCCCTTGGAATGCATAGCTTGTTTCCTTGGAACAAGAACCCCTCCTGCAGCATGTACTTCCCCCCTTGAGTCCTTCCTCCTCCAGTTTGTGTGATCCATTCCTCAGCAAAGTCAGGGTCCTCCTTGTACAATTCTTTCAGAAATTCAAACCCCAACACCCTTTGCTCCATGACTGCTAACAAAGAATGCCTCCTTGACAGTGCATCTGCCACAACATTCTGTTTCCCCTCCTTATACTTACTAGAGAATGTAAAGGATTGTAGAAACTCCACCCACTTGGCATGCCTGTGATTCAGCTTGTGTTGGCCACTGATATATTTCAATGCCTCATGATCTGAGTGCAGAACAAAAGGCTTTGGCTTCAAGTAGTGCCCCCAATGCATGACTGCTCTGATGATGGCATAGAATTCCTTATCATAAGTGGAGTACTTGAGCTTGGCACCATTCAGTTTCTCACTGAAATAAGCAACTGGCTTTTGCCCTTGTATCAACACTGCCCCAATGCCAACCCCACTAGCATCACACTCCACCTCAAACAGCTGATCAAAGTCAGGTAGTTTAAGGATTGGAGTCTCACACATCAACCTCTTGATCCTCTCAAAGGATTGTTGGGCCTCCTCAGTCCACTGGAACTCCCCTTTCTTCAAGCACTCAGTGATGGGTGCTACAACTGAACTGAAGTTCTTGATGAACCTCCTATAGAATGAAGCCAACCCATGGAACCCCCTTACCTCAGTGATGGTTTTAGGTGTAGGCCATGTTTGAATGGCTGCAACCTTCTCCTGATCAACTGAGATTCCTCTTCCTGACACAATGTACCCTAGAAATGCAACCTCCTCAACCATGAAGGTACACTTCTCTAGCTTCCCATACAGCTTCTGCTCCTTTAAGATCCCAAAGATTGTTTCAAGGTGCCTGAGATGTTCCCCTCTGCTGCTACTATACACTAGGATGTCATCAAAGTAAACCACAGCAAACCTGCCCAAACAAGGCCTCAACACTTCTGTCATAAGTCTCATGAAGGTGCTTGGTGCATTGGATAGTCCAAATGGCATGACAAGCCATTCATACAGACCATGTTTTGTCTTGAATGCAGTCTTCCATTCATCCCCCTCTCTGAGCCTCACCTGATGGTAACCCTGCCTTAGATCAATCTTAGAAAAGACCTGAGCTCCACTTAGCTCATCAAGCATGTCATCTAGCCTTGGAATGGGGAACCTATACTTGACTGTAATGTTGTTGATTGCCCTGCTGTCAGTGCACATCCTCCAGGTGCCATCCTTCTTAGGCACTAGTAGAGCAGGTACAGCACAAGGGCTTAGGGACTCCCTCACAAACCCTTTGCTCATAAGCTCTTCAATCTGCTTCTGCAACTCCTTGGTGGCAGTTGGGTCACTTCTGTAGGCTGGCCTATTTGGCAGCACAGAACCTGGGACCAAATCAATGTGGTGCTCAATCCCTCTTAGGGGTGGTAGTCCATCTGGTAACTCTCTTGGAAAGACCTCCTTGTATCTCAAGATCAAAGGTTCAACCTCTGCTGGCAACTTGGAACCTTCCCCTTCTGTTACTTCCTTAGACAGCAAGATGATCACAGGTTGTTCTTGCTTCATCTCCTTGATCATAGCTGCCTCTGATAAAAACAACACCCCATTGACCTCCTCTGGCACATTGGGACTCCCATAATTCCTCTGGTTGGGTGGTAGAGGTGTCAAAGTTACCTTCTTTCCCCCATGCCTGAAGCTATAGGTGTTATCCCTACCCTGATGAGTGGTGTTTCTATCAAACTCCCAAGGCCTCCCTAGTAGTAGGTGACAGGCATCCATTGGTACTACATCACACAATACCTCATCTTGGTATACCTTCCCAATAGAGAATGGCACCAGGCATTGCCTATCAACCCTCACCTCAGCCCCCTTGTTAAGCCATCTCAGTTTGTAGGGGTGTGGGTGCTCTTGAGTAATCAGACTTAGCTTGTTCACTAGGGTGATGGAAGCCACATTGGTACAACTCCCCCCATCAATGATCAAGTTGCAGACCCTCTCTTGAATGGTGCACCTGCTTCTGAATATTAAGGACCTCTGGTCATCCTCCAATGGAGTATGTTGAGAGTGCATGACCCTCCATAGGACCAAGTTATGGCCTGTGTCAGGATGAGCCATGACCAAGTCCTGCATTGGTTCCTCCTCAGCTGTCACTACCTCTAACACCATGCTGTCATCAACCTCATACTCAACTAATCCCTCCTTCTCCCACTCTTCTACCTCCATAAGTGTCATGGTTCTCTTAGAAGGACAGTCCTTCCTAAAGTGACCATAACCTTGGCATTGGAAACATCTGATTTTGTTCTCAGTTGGGGTGGGGTTGGGTTTAGAGTTCACAACTCCCTTTCCTTTGTCTGTGGTTGATTGGCTGGTTGTCTTAGGGGTCTCTCCCGTCCTAATACCACTGTAAGGTTTGTATGCAGGTCTAGTAACAGGCTTAGGTAGAGCTGGTTTGGTTTTCCCCATTTTCTCAACCCTCAAAGCCAGGTTGACAACATCATCATAGGACCACAAAGGTTGCATCCTTACTCTAGCAGCAATGCTCCTATCTAGACCCTCTAAGAACCTGGCAATCCTTTGCTCAGGTTTCTCATTGACCTCACACTGGAGAGTCAATTGCTCAAAGTCCCTTAGGTATGCCTCTACAGACCTCTCTTCTTGTTTCAGTTTGGATAGTTTAATGAACAGATCTTGGGTGTAGTCTTTAGTGACAAATTTGTTTAGCATTTTCTTTTTCAGTTTTGACCAAGACCTAAGAGGTTCCTTACCCTCCTTAATCCTTTGGTGCTTTAAGTTGTCAAACCATAGGGATGCATACCCTTTCAATCTTAGCACAGCAACTTTAAAAGACTTAATATCAGAGTAACTTTTGTATTCAAATACCTTCTCAACATCCCTAATCCATTCTAATAGATCATCAGGGTTTAAACTACCAGAGAATTCAGGAATTTCTACCTTGAGATGCTTGTCAGTGTGCTCTGGAATCTCCTCATAAGTTCTGTTGCTTTCTCCTGAGTCTGACCCTTCTTCCTCCTGCAGGGGATGTCCTCTTCCCATGCCCATGTGGCCACGACCTCTGCCTCTGCCTCTAGGGGGTGGTCTTCCCCTCAGTGGAGGAGCAATGTTCTCCATGACAGTGTTCAAGGCAGCCAGCACTACATTGACAGTGCCTGCTAGCTGATCCACCTTGCCTTCAATACCTGCAAGCCTCTCTTCACTCATTGGGTTATTTTTTTGTGTTTTTGTTGTAGTTAGGATAACAATGGCCTCACAACCAAAGCTCTGATGCCAGAATTGCAGTGATATTATAGGGGTGTGTTAGGAATTGGACCCTAGACTCCTATCTAGCACTGGATATGGATGTTACTCAACTCCCACAGCTCAACACAGGGAATCAAACAACAAACTAGACTAGTTAAGACTCCTTACCACAGCCAAGCACAGGTAAGCAGACTTGAACTAAACAACAAGCAAACACCCCACAGTCTATGCACAGGGATATCTAACTTGCCACAGACTTAGATCAACAACCACAGCCTAGCACAGGATGTTATCAGGCCTGACTTTCAACTAAGGCAAAGCACAAGTTGGAAAGATTTTGGAAATGAGAACAATGCTCAAGTTTTTTTTCATTCAATAATCAACTGCCTTGTACAAAAGAGCATGGGTCCTTATATAGGCCTCAATGCTTGATCTGATTACAACCCTAGAGTATCATCTAAGGGCCAAGATTAACTATTAAAAGATGACAAAATACTGGCTAGAAATACAGACTGCTAATGCCAAAAGAAAACAATAAAACAGACAAAATGCAGACATTTGACAATGACATGCTCCAGGTTGTGCTTGTTGCTTGGTGTTGGCTTGGAACTTGTGGACGAGGCTCATCAATGCTCCTTGACCTTCTTCTGCAGTAGTTCTAATAGTAGGGAAGACAAGGAAAGACTTTTGGAGATAGTCTTTCAGTTTTTAGCTAGAAATGGAAAGACTGCTTTATGCTTTATGCTTTAGGTAGGCTGTTTTGATTTGGATTTTTAGGGTAGTTGTGTTGTGTTTTGGAACTGGTTCCCTAGGACTTTTTTGGACCTAGGTGGGTAAGGTTTTAGCTGGGCTTGGTGGTAGCTGGTGGTTTGAAGTGTGGTGGTAGTTATGGCTTCTCCAAGTGGCTGTTGTAGGCTGGTTTTGTGATTTTCTGGTTGGGTTTGGGTAGGCTTGTCTCTGGTTAGCCTGGCTCGTGTCTTGGCTCATGTCCTGGCTCGTGTCTTGGCTATCATGGACCCTCATTGTGACTTGGTCCTGGTTAACACCTTTCAGTTTGAAGTTATCCCCTTGGTTACCCATCCCTTGTCCCCAGACTGACCCCTGGATGCCCATGTAGGCCTCCCCTTGGTTACCAATGCTCACCCCCTGATCCCCCTTGTTGGATTCTGCCCTGCCCTGTGCTCAGCTCCTGCTGCAGTTCTCCTATTCTTACTCCAGTGAAGGGTTTGAAAGAAGGTCTAGTCTGTGGCCTGGGAGGGGTTGGTTTTCCCTTCCCTAGCTTCTCAATCCTCAAGGCTAGACTCACTGCTTCCTCAAAAGAGTAAAGGTGCTGCAATCTTACTCTGCTAGCTATCTTTTCATCAAGACCTTCTAAAAACCTAGCTATCTTCTGCTCAGGCTTTTCAGTAATCTCACATTGTAGTGTGAGTTGCTCAAAGTCCCTCAAATAGGACTCAACAGGTCTACCTTCTTGTTTCAGGTGGGTAAGTCTGATAAACATGTCTTGAGTGTAATCTTTTGATACAAACTTAACCCTCATTTTCTTTTTCAGTTTATCCCAAGATTTAATAGGATCCTTACCCTCCCTAGTCCTCTGAGCCTTCATATTTTCATACCACAAGGATGCATATCCTTTCAATTTCATGATGGCTACCTTAAAGGCTCTTCTATCAGTGTAACCCTTGAACTCAAAGACTCTTTCTACTGACCTTAACCAGTCTAGGAAGTCATCAGGGTTCATACTACCTAGAAAGTCAGGGATTTCTACCTTTAAGTCTTTGTCATGGTGCCTAGGAAGGCCCTGCTCTGAGTTCTCTGAATCTGAGGCCTCCTCTTGCTCCATGTGTTGCCTTCTTCTTGCTGCAACAGGTGGCACAGGTGCTCCTCTACCTCGTCCTCTGCCTCCTCTTCCACCATTGTTGAGCTGACCATCTAAGAATTCATTGAAGGATGCAGTAACCTCCATAACAGTTCTAGCAAGGCCATGAACTGTGGTTTCAAGCCCTGCTAATCTCTCTTCACTCATGGGTAGTTTTTGTGTTTTTAATGTAGGTAGGTAAATGTACTCACAAACCAAAAGCTCTGATACCAATTGAACTGAAACCTCTCAGGAAAAGAGTGATATCAATGTCAAATAGACTCAGGCTAGCACTCTTCTCACATACAAGCTAACTCACTCAGGAATGACTCAACAACCTGCACTAGGCCAGGCAATTCAGATAGTACTTTGTATCTTAGCACACAAGCATAGATGACAAAGGTTGTGTTAGGACTCAAGACACACAAGTAATGAATTCTAAACACTGCAGTCTTAGTTCACACGCAAGTTTCACTAAGAAATGCTACAACACTTAGCTTTTGCTGAAGGATTGTTTTGAACAAAGTTCATAATTATATTAATCAAAGTCTGCCTCCTTAGGTTACAACTTAAGCCTTATATAGGCAAATCAACAGATCCTGACCCTTGAAAACAAGGACATCTAAGGGCTTAAAAGCCTTACATCTTACTGAGAAAACAAAACTACAAAGTCAGCTAATGAGGACAACAAAAACAGACTGCAAAACAGAGAAAAGAAAGACTGCAAAAGTAGGTTTGTCCCTTTCCAGAAATGGTAAGTTTGCAAACTGTCTTGGGAAGTCTTTGCTTGGCTTGTTCTCGCTGTGTCTGGCTGACAAAGGCTTCATATAAGACCTTCCTAACATACTAACTACACTTGAGGTTGATCATACACAAAAATAAGGAGTTCTGGACAGAAACATTGGCCTTGGTGCTAGCTGACTCCTCAATATGACCTTCACTCTTCTAGGCTGTTTTAGATGGACTTCTAGACTTTATTTAGAAAACTTTCCCTGGACTTTTCTCTTGCTCAGGACATCAACTTTAAGGGAAAAGAAGATGGAGCCCCTGGTTGGACTCGTACTGCATGGTATTTGATTTATACTCTGGCTGGTCTTGGCTGCTTTTCAGGAAACTGGACCCTGCTCTTGTGACCCTTCTTGTGGTTGTGTTTGCTTGACTTGTTGCTGCTTCTTGACTGTAATTGGGGTGCTTGGTGAGTGTTGTTCCTGGGGCCTTTGGTGTGGGGCTCTTGCTTGTCTGGTAGGGGGTTGGTTGGGACCCTTTGTTTGCAATGGTGCAATCCTGGTTAGCTGTTTGCTTGGCTTGGTGTTGATGGGGTTCTACTCCTGTTTCAGTTTTGAAGCAAGGAAGACTCATTGTTCACACAAGGAGTTACAATGCAAACAATGGGTAATGAAACAAGGAAGACTTATTGTTCACACAAGGAGTTA
>JAIUZE010032734.1:0-11000 GCA_022085475.1 Heliosperma pusillum | reverse complement strand
TAATTATCTTGTATAATTATATGTTAATTTGATCATATACCAATTATATGACACAAACTAATAAACAATATGTAATTAAATTTTAAGTGATATTTTACCATTATACCAATATATAATGGGTCCCACAATGCCCAGTTAATTTATTTTACAACTCTTTGTAAATATAATTAACTAATTACCTCTATCTCAAAATATATGCATAACCTCAACTTATTTAATGAATTAACGATTAATCACTAAATAAAATCTTATTTAATCGTATTAAATAAGACGTAAAATTTATTCAGTCACTTATCGTATAATTGAAATAAACGTAATTGAATGAGTTCCTACTCAATTTCAATAATAACTCTCGTAACTAAACGTACATATCCAAATAATTGTAATGCTCTAATTAAACTGTATTCGCATACAAATAATTTAGTATTCTACTTTGGGTCCATTACTATAGGTGTGACCTAAAGGGATCATTTGATTACCGCCGTCATACGACAATAACGTCAAACTCTAGTCAGCCAAGCGTTACCGATTTACGTTAATCAACTGACGTGGAGTATCAAAATATACTAATCATGCCACGTATATTCCAAATGAGATTTATTATATAAATGCACTATTGTGGAGGACACTTACTCCAACACTGAGTGGCTCAAGGTTATTTTCTAAGATTGATTTGAGGCAAGGTTATCATCAATTGAGGATCAAAGTAGGAGATGAGTGGAAGACAGCCTTCAAGACAAAACATGGCCTCTATGAGTGGCTTGTTATGCCCTTTGGCCTGTCAAATGCCCCAAGTACCTTCATGAGATTGATGACAGAAGTGCTTAGGCCTTGCCTAGGGAGATTTGTGGTGGTATACTTTGATGATATTCTCATCTATAACAAGAGCAAGGATGATCATTTGAGGCATCTTGAGGCTGTGTTTGAGATACTTAAGGAGAGTAAACTCTTTGGGAAGCTTGAGAAATGCACCTTTATGACTGAGGAAGTCAAGTTTCTAGGATATGTGGTGTCTGGTAGAGGCATTTCAGTGGATCAAGACAAGATCAGTGCAGTTCAGTCTTGGCCTGTTCCTAGGAATATCACAGAAGTAAGAGGATTCCATGGCCTAGCATCCTTCTACAGAAGATTCATTAAGAATTTCAGCACCATTGCAGCACCCCTCACTGAATGCATGAAGAAGGGAGAGTTCACTTGGACTGAGAATGCTTTGCAGGCTTTCAAACACATGAAGAAACTCTTGTGCAGTGCACCTATCCTCAGGTTGCCAGATTTTAACAGCCTATTTGAGGTTGAATGTGATGCAAGTGGAGTAGGAATTGGAGCTGTCCTTATCCAAGAGAAGAAACCTGTAGCTTACTTCAGTGAGAAGCTAAGTGGAGCTAAGCTGAGCTATTCTATATATGACAAGGAGTTTTATGCTCTTGTCAGAGCTCTAAGGCATTGGAGTCACTACCTGAAACCCAAGCCTTTTGTCTTACATTCTGATCATGAGGCATTGAAGTACATAGGAGGTCAACATAAGCTCAGTCACACGCATGCTAAATGGGTGGAGTTCCTCCAATCATTCACCTTTTCTAGCAAATACAAAGAAGGAAAACAAAATGTAGTGGCTGATGTCTTGTCTAGAAGATACACTCTGCTATCAACCATGGAGCAAAGGGTTCTTGGTTTTGAGTTCATGAAGGACATGTATCAAGAAGATCCAGACTTTGCAGAAGATTGGTTAGCACAGAAAGAGGGTACAAAGACCATTGATTCACCCTACACTCTACAAAATGGATTCATGTTTAAGGGAAACAAGCTCTATGTTCCCAGAGGGTCTTATAGGAGTCTATTGATCAAGGAAGTGCATGGAAGTGGCCTTGGAGGACACTTTGGGGTTCAGAAGACTGTGGACATACTACAAGATCAGTTTTACTGGCCTAAGATGATGGGGGAAGTCCAAATAGTGCTCAGAAGGTGTGGAGTTTGTCAAAAAGCCAAAAGCTCATTTTAAGCAGGTCCTTATACCCCCTTACCAGTCCCATGTAGGCCTTGGGAAGATGTAAGTATGGATTTCATAGTAGCATTGCCTAGGACAGCAAGAGGAAAAGATTCTATCATGGTGGTTGTGGATAGATTCAGCAAGATGGCACATTTCATTGCCTGTAAGAAGACTGAAGATGCTGTGAGTGTGGCAGAGCTATATCTTGATGAGGTGGTGAGGTTACATGGAGTTCTAAGGACCATTGTATCTGACAGAGACACAAAGTTTATGAGCCATTTCTGGAGAACATTGTGGAAATTGCTCAACACAAGGTTATTGTTCAGCACCTCACATCATCCTCAAACAGATGGGCAAACTGAGGTGACTAACAAGACCTTAGGAAGGATCTTGAGGTGTATAGTCATCAAATCTCTCAAGGATTGGGACTTAAAGCTGGCCCAAGCAGAGTTCTCTTTCAATAGAGCTCCATCAGCAGTCACAGACCACTCCCCCTTTGAAGTGGTCTATGGTACTAACCCCTTAATGCCTTTGAATTTGTCTATTGTGTGCAGGTCAGAGATCCACTATGATGCCAAGAAGAGGGTGGAACAAATGCTAAAACTCCATGAGTCAGTCAGAAAACAAATTGAGAAAACCAATGATCTATACAAGAAGAATGCCAAGGTTCCTAAGGCCAAGAAAGACTTTGCACCAGGAGATTTAGTGTGGATCAACCTAAGGAAAGAAAGGTTCTCTTCCAAGAGAAAGAATAAGCTAGAGCCAAGAGCAGATGGTCCATTTCAAGTCATAGAAAAGATAGGTCCTAATGCCTACAGAATTGATTTACCAGGAGAGTATGCAGTTCATGGGACATTCAATGTTGGAGATCTTAGTCCCTTCTATGAAGACTCTGAGGAAGAGGAAGACACAGGCTTGAGGTCAAGCCCTTTTCAACCTGGGGAGGCTGCAGCAGGAGCTCACCCAAGGGGCTTTGATGATCAAGTCACAAACCAGACAAACCAGACAAACATAACCCCAAGACCCCCTCAGATGGAAGCTCGAGTTACAAGGTCCAAACAACAAACCATGACAAGCCAAGATCAAGCCAGGCCAAGCCACACTAGTGAGGAAGATAGTCCGGGGTTCAACATGTTGGAGTAAGTGTCCTCCACAATAGTGCATTTATATAATAAATCTCATTTGGAATATACGTGGCATGATTAGTATATTTTGATACTCCACGTCAGTTGATTAACGTAAATCGATAACGCTTGGCTGACTAGAGTTTGACGTTATTGTCGTATGACGGCGGTGATCAACTGATCCCTTTTGGTCACACCTATAGGATGAGACCCAAATAGAATACTTATTATTTGTATATGATACAGTTTAATTAGTCCCTTGCGTATATTTGATATACGTTTAGTTATGTGAGTTTTAGAGAGATGAATGTATGAGAAAAAAAAAATTGAGCAAGCATGAATTAATATCAGTAAAAGGAGAACAACTCTTGTGTCCTTTTTACATCATTTTCTCACGGCACACACCAAATAGGTGACTATGAGCTCTTATTTTATTCACATACATGAATGTTGAGTGTTGGTTAATATATAATCATAAGATGTCATAATAGGCTATCATGACATGTAGCATAATAGGTAATCATGGCTAAATGTGGAGTGTAGACTTAAACAAAACAAATTGTTACTACAAGCTACAATGAAACGTCCACCATGTGCATTATGTGGTCCATTTTGATTTTTGATATTTGTCTCACAAATACTTATTATCATATGCTTGTTTATCTTATATAATTAAGTATTAATTTGATCATATAACAATTATATGACTCAAATTAATAAATAATATACACTCAACTTTTAAGTGATATTTTACCATTATATCAATATATAATAGGTCCCACAATGCCCAATTAATTTATTTTACAACTCCTTGTAAATATAATTAACTAATTACCTCTACCTCAAAATATATACAAAACCTCAACTAATTTAGTAAGTTAACAATTAATCACTAAACAAATCTTATTTAATAGTATTAAAATAAGTCGTAAAATTTATTCAGTCAATTATCGTATAATTGACTAATAAAATCAATTGGCTCGAGTTCTTTAACTCAATATCCAATAACTAACTCACATAACTAAACGTATATCAAATATACGCAAGGGCCTAATTAAACTGTATCATATACAAATAATTAGTATTCTATTTGGGTCTCATCCTATAGGTGTGACCTAAAGGGATCAGTTGATTACCGCCGTCATACGACAATAACGTCAAACTCTAGTCAGCCAAGCGTTACCTATTTACGTTAATCAACTGACGTGGAGTATCAAAATATACTAATCATGCCACGTATATTCCAAATGAGATTTATTATATAAATGCACTATTGTGGAGGACACTTACTCCAACAATCTCCCACGTGTCCGATACAAGTTGTGCATGTAGCAACACTATTGCGGAGGACTCCTCCTCCTACAATTTCTCCCACTTGTCTCGACAAGTTGTGTGCTACCGATTCTCTTGTCTCTTTTGCGTCACATCCTCCCACTCATTGCAAGGTGTCTTACAGGTCGCACTTGCAATTGAACTTATAAATAGAGTGGTTTTCTCAATCTGGGAGAGTAACTGTCTGACCGAAAAATCTACCAGAGATCTCTTCCGAGCGTGGCCACGCATTTACAGTTACTACTCCTCGAGTGGCCCGAAGATGTTAATACCTAACGTGGGTGGACAATTACTGTTGACCCATCTTACACTGTATGATGCAGATCACCATGACCCAGAAGATGTCCATCGACCTCCTTTCACGGCACGACCTAGGACAAAAACCAAAGTCAATCGGAAACTACACCGACTCAGGTAAATGGTCGCCAGTCTAAAGAATCGACTCATAGGAATAAAATAGAAATCCCCGCCACGACCAGGCTTCAACAATTTTGATAAGGGACTCTATTATGGTCACTGCTCGACAGAGTGTCTCCACAGTCTGTCTATGTAAACGACCAGTCATCTCCATGACCCCATGGTGCTGAACCAACCATCGATCGACTTACATTCTAGTCACTTCGAGACGTCACCTCAAATGAGTGACTAGGGACAAAACACTAAGTTCATCCTGTTCACTTGAATTGGGTTCAACTTTTCTTTCAACCAATTCGGATAAACAAAATATTAAAATTTAGTCAAACTAAATAAGGAGTTTTTAATGAAACTCTAACAATGAATGCGATTATCTAATATTTGTAAAAATTGATACGTTATCAATAATTTCATATCTCATAATCTCTAGCAATTCAGGTACATATTTCAATCCCATTGAAATGACATGACTATCATGTTCAGCCTGCAAAAGCATAGCTAATGGATTAGCAATACTTGCATCTCTCCCATCGTTCTGATCGCTATTTCTTTTTGTCAACGTAATCTCATATTACATAAAACTTTCTGAGTACGTGTCTAGGTTTGAATCTAGACTTAGGACGCTTGGCCTAAAGGTAGCTCCCACTGTTTTACCAGTATCATGGGATATGATATACAACTATAGGAACTACTTCTAGTCCCTCCAATACTGTCGAATCCAAGCTACTTTCATATGCATCATCATATGATGCAATGTACTCTATTTCCGTTGTGAAATCTGCAATGATAAACTGCCTGGAACACTTCCAGCGGATACATGACATTTATATATGAAAATGTCACTCCTACTTAGAACATTTCCAAAGTCTTTTCTGTTTGGAACTCTTCCTACAGATAAATCTTCTATAAAACACAGCCAGTTCGTGATTTCAAATCACTTTGATCAGTTTGGAAATTGAAGTCTGTGTAAACTCTTACACACAACTCACTATAAACTCCAAACAAATGGAACATATCTTTAGTCCTTCGCAAGTACTTAAGGATGTTCTTTATGGCTATCAAGTGACTCTCACTTGGATTTGATTGCAAATTATTCGTCATACTCAAAGCATGCGAAATGTCGGATTGAGTATACATCACAGCGTATATAATTGATCCCGCAGCGGAAGCAAAAGGAATCAATTATTATGTGTTCAACTTCCTTGAACTAGTCAAAGATCTTATCAATATAAGAATTTTGACTCAACGCTAATATCCATTTAGATTTATCTCCATAAATCCATATATCTAAAAGATGTATTCTACTTCTCCAAAATCTTCCATCATTTAAAATGATCAATATATCTCCACATATAAGACTGATGAAAACCATATTACTCCCACTAAACTTCATGTATAAACATAATTCCTCGAGATATCGAGAAATATTTTATGACATGATTGACACACTAATTCCAACTCTTTAGTGCTTACTTAAGACATCCTCTTAAGCTTGCAAATTAACTTAGGATAGTTAGGATCTATGAACCCACAGGTGAATATAAAATATATTACCTCTTCTAGAATCATATTCAAGAAGGTGGTTCTTGAGATCCAATCATACTATTATGATATTCTGTAATCGCTAAATATATTCGAATGGATCGAAGAATTAAGGTTGGTGCAAAACTCTTTGCCAACCAATTTATCTTTGAAAACATTTTAATGTTCATCCATGCAAATTTCGATCTTAAAATCAATTTACATTGAAGAGGTCGTACTTCTTCAAGTAAAATATACCAGGTCACATACCTGACCATCATGCATGGAGTCCATTACGAATCGCATGACTCTAAGACATAACAAGAAGTTGGGACTAGTAACAGTCTTTTATAAGTCACGGATTAGAATTCATCACTATTAAGGAGTGATAAAATTCCACCTGACCTCTTAGGTTCCGAAGAAACTACTACTGAACAAGCAATGAGGAAACTTTTTCCGGACCATATGCTCAGTTTGTGGCTCTTGAAACATTTTCTCCCACTCTGTCTTATCAAGAATTAATCGTATTTTTATTGAAAGACAGCATCACGAGTCACAAACGCTTTGTTCCCGTGGTCAATGTGGGATTATTGAGCACTTGTTTCATTCAAATAACTTATAAATTAGGTACGCTACCTACCCATATCGTATATGGAATGAAATCAGACTGTTTTAAATGTGTTTTAATATGGTGGGAAAAGAACTAGCAGACAAAAATATTAAGATCCCAAGGTTAGTCAAATGGCTCATTTTGACTTGATAAAGACAAAACCATATCGTATAAGGTTCTGTTTCTCTATTCAACAACACCTTATCTAATAATGTGTGTTAGAGAAGTTAACTTGTGAAACTATTTCACAATACTTTTGGTGAAAATCAAAGTCAATAGTTAGATATTTACATTTACGATTTACTCGTAAGTCCTTGTCTAATACTCTTGGTGATTAACTACTTCACATTGAAGCTCTTTGAACTTTTCAAAGATTTCTCATAGCAACTCATTAAGTAGAATCAATTGTAATATCTACTTAAATCGTTGGTAAATAAAGTGAAATAGTCATAACCATCTCTGGTTGTGTTTGTTATTGGACCACGCATATTCAAATGTAATAGGGCGAATAAACTCACTAGTGATTTCCTTTTAAAATAAAAAGGGGATGAATCATTTTGCCTTGAATTACAAGCTTCGCAAGCACCATAAGATTCAAAATCAGTGGTTTAGGGATAGTTATCAATACTGCCTCTTAATGTGCTACACAATCCAGAATTAAGATTAGGAGAGGGTCAACCAATTTGAGCCTTATACAATCAATATGACAGTAATTATAGTTTACGTAAGAAAAATTTACTTGATGGTATGGGAGAACCATTTTACCAATATAGGCATAAAAAAGATTACAACGCTTGTTTATATTCACAAAGTGAAACACTTGTGTCGTACACTAAAGTGGATACTGTTTATTCTTATTTAGAGGTCATTACATAATAACAGTTTATTAAAGTATACCTCTAAATCCAAAAACTAGATTGATCACATTATAACTTTTAATGTCTCTTATAGAAAATGAAAACTACACTAGTCTATATTTCCGTGTAGGTCGACATTTAATCATGGTTAGTCGTTCGCACGAACGAATACCTTATATAGCATTGAATACATTGATGAAAACCATAATAGGTATCTAGTACCCAAAAATTGCATTTAGCAAAATAAATGTCGATAATATAGATATTATGGGTGAAAATAGTACACCCAATTTCTAACTCTTTAGAAAACTTGGGGCAGATTCTTTTCTTGTGTCCTACACTGTAAAATAGAATCGTCAAAAGTTGGGTTCGACACCTTGCTTGGGTTTTGACTTTACTATTCAAAATAGACTTGCCTTTTTCCCTCGCCTTGTGCCAAAATCGTGCCAACCTACTCTTGAACCTCGTTTTATTCTTAACAATTAAGAATATAAACATTCCTCTTAGAGCTCCCACTCACTTTCATGAATCTCTACTTAGACAAGTATATTAGAATTATAATGAAGACTATTCTTCATTTCATTCATGGTTTTACCTTAAAAAAGGATAAAAAATTTCATGAAGTGTTTACGATTTTTGGTTATTCATGATTTCAAATAAATCGATTAACCTAGTTGTCCCAACTAACTTGGCCTCTTTTGAGGTAAGCCTCGATAATGAGCATTATGACGACATACCAAAAATAAAAATATTTTCGTTGGAGCGAAAAGATTGATGTACCATTGTTATGAGAAGACTTGACTAAAAATCAAAACGTTTTTGACTAAGTGTGACTTATTCATTTACTCTTCATAAGAGACATTTGCAGTGGTGAATATGAGGATCAAAAGATAAAATTCATTTTGTCTTTAGCTACGGTGGTTTAAACGGAGATCGCAATCAAAATGCTACCGTATAAAATAATGGAAACTCCTTTCCACGATTGAACGGATTTACAAGTTCGTAGAAGGAAAAATATTTGTCATTGCGCGAATAAAATAAATATGAACGGAAAATAAACATTCATTGCTTATATATAATTTACTTGTAAAACAATTTTAACAAGTCACTCATATAATGACCCCTCACGAAATTATATAAGTGATTACAAGACCCATATTTAGACAAAAAATAGTCATCGCATGCTACTTTTATCTAAAAATGGTAAGTCAATACTTGACTAATTCTACACTTAGAACTCTTGGTTGACGGATTTTAACTAAATCCATCTCCTAGTCCCAAGATAACGCTTATCTCGTTGAGTCCAATCCAATTTTGGCTTGTGATCGCATCACCCTACTTACCCAAGGTAAAAAGGGACCCACGAGCGTGGTAGCCCTAATGAACACGGGGTTCATAGGTGCTTCAATTGGTAAGGCTAAATCTCAATTTTTTTAAGTTATGTGAGAGGTCTTGTCAATTTAGTTATTAATTCCCTATAAGCGAACTAAGTCGGTGAATTTTGAATAACTTTGAATTGACAATCGCGAAATAAAGATGCATGTTGGCGATTTTGGCATGTGCTGAAAAACATAAAGCAAGAAAATAATAAATCCTAGTATGACCACCTAGCTAATCTAATTAACTAGTAGATTACAAAATCGGAAACCAACTCCTTTGCCCTTTGCCTCTTCATGGCACCGTCTTTTGGAACACCGACTTCGGGAATCTCCGTCTTTATAATAATTAATTACAAAAAGATACAAATAAAATTCCTATTATACATTTGATCTAAAAATGAAATTAAATTAATACAAACGGCGATATGAGATCGCAAATAAAATTACAACCGAATCGGTATTCCCTTACATTACGGGTAATACCGATTAAAATAATCTAGGCCATACTAGGTACAACTTGCATTAAAAATTAAATAAATGACATTCATTCATTCAAACATAACAACATAAATAAAATGCTGTAAAAATCATGCCAAAATCCCCTTAACACTTATCATGGTCATTCTAGCTCGATTTTATGGATTTTATCAATTTTTAACCATTAAAAATCAATAATCAACACTTAAATCGTATTTAAGCTCAAACTAATTATCTAAACTAATTTAGAAATAAAAATTAGTCCCCACTAACTTTGTTTGTATTTAGTTAGTTCGAATTGATCGTATTTGCTAAATATAGAGGTTTAATCATAACATTTATGAAGTAAACCCAAAATAAAATATAAAAAATCATAAACATTTGAAACCAAAAATTTTGTAAATTCTGGAATAATTCCAGGAACTCTAAAAACCAGAAACATTTGTCCAAAAATTTTGAATAAATTTTATGAACAAATAACTTAATATTCAACGGTTTTATCAAATAAAAACCATTAAATATAGTAAAATAGTGAAACAAATTATAAGATTTCACCAAGATGATATAAATCAGATTATAAAATGTACCAAAAAGTTTCAATACTGGAAAAGGACGTTTAAATTTTATGATCATAATAATCTCACTTTATTGACTTTTATCTTATAAAAATCAATCATCATGCAAAACTTAATTAAAAGTCACGAAATTTTACATACAGTATGTACAACATGCATGTGAGATCATATCAAAATTTCATGGCCATAATCAACATGCAACTAGTTTTAGTTAACTTTTAACATAAAATATGCATATTAACATGATTTAAAGGTCATAAATCAAAATAAATAGCTAATTAATCCATAAAATCACCAAATTTGACCACAACCATTTTGAGGTCAGTAGGTATGCATGCAAATCAAAAATTTCGTGCAAACCAACTTTGAACACAAATTTTCAATTTTACCCAAGTTATCGTATAACTCGATTTTAATGCCTAAAATCGACATGCATGTAACAATTGAGCTCTGATACCTATTTTATTCCTATGAGTCGATTATATATTGATATAATGGTAAAATATTACTTAAAATAAATATTTATATAATGGTATCAGAGCCATATATTGATTATATATTGATATTTGATTATGAAAATGATTTTATTTCTAAAAGACATAGTAGGAGAAAATTTGAACTTGATGAAGTCCAAGAGCCACAAACCGAAAAGGACGACGAGGAAAACGTTCCCTCTTCGTCTGGTACGGTCATTATTCCTTCGGAACCTAGGAGGTCAAGCAGA
>JAIUZE010032722.1:0-10860 GCA_022085475.1 Heliosperma pusillum | reverse complement strand
CGACGAAAACGGATGAAGAACGACGAAGAACGAATGAAGAACTATGAAGAACGATTAATTAGATCTTAATTTGATTTATTGTAAAATGAAAAGTTGTTAGTGAGTAAAGTGGGGTGTGTGAGCCGTGTAGTTATAGAAGAAATAATGAGTCGGGTTTTGAAATTGTTGTTACGGAATTGACTCGGATTTTATAATTATATTACGGTAATTGATTAAATATAATTAGAGATTAAGTTAATTAAACTAAATATCAAGATATTTAGTTATTGTAATGAAAAGAAAGGAAAATATCAAGGCCTAAGAGAGGGGAAAGAGCCGTGAGAAATGGGTAGTAATCGGATCTGTTTTTGAGCGATTTGCGTAATTTTCGTTAACGGATCGATAAAGTAACAAATATCTAAGATATTTGTATTAGTTTAATCGAAACAATTAAAAGATCTAATTGTGAGTGGAAAAAGATGACATGAGCGTGTGACTCATGCCAAAGTCGAGTTTCGGGTTTGTTTCGGGGTTTAAGTCTACTCGGGAATAGTTAAATGACATTCGGGTTAAAACCGTAAAAGTTATTCTTTAATTCCGAATAAATTCAAAATAATTATATTAAATTATCATAAATCCAAATAAATCTTAATAAAAATAAATTAAAAATATTATTTTTTTAAATAAAATTTCGGTCTTCAAAATTACAAGGCGAGTCGGAAAAAGTCAACGAAAGTCAAAGTTGACTTAAAAACGGGATTCCCTTGGAATCTCGCAGAAATTCCAAATACGACCTCGGAATTTCAAAATTCAATTGGAAACAATAAATTCCACTTTAAAACTTAAACAGGATGAAAAGTATCCTTAGAATATTTTCACTAGAAAAATAGGGTACTTTTCGGGTTGTTACAGTGAGGGTCACTAGTTAATTGTAATCTATTTGTCAAAATACAATTATAATCAAATTTGAAACTTTGCATTGTAATTCAAAAAGTTTGCTCACGGTTTTTATATATTGAACTACCTAACAATTTCCATTGTATATAGCTTTTACTTATGGCAGGTGGATCGTTTATCAGACAAATCATAGGTGGCAGTACTAGTCGTTCTCGTCGTGCTGACGATGAGCGGAACGAGGAGGATGCTGCCTTTCACGAGCAGGAGGAAGAGCAGGTGGCGATCCCGACGACACAGCAGGAGAGTAACCGGATTATTCTGTCTCGCAATCCTGCCATAGGCCAGTGGTAAGTGTCTAATTAATATATAGAATACTTTTATTAGCGCAAACTTTATTTTATTATCACTTTTACGCTAACTTCTATTATCTTTTATTATCACGTTCGTTCTAATATGTATATTTTTCAGGTGGGATGACAAGCCGATCAAGCAATACGTTACTTGGTCTTTTATTCGTACCATAGGCCGAGAATACTTCACCAAATGGAGTGAAGCGAGCCACTACCAGCGTAGGCGGATGTGGGATTACTTTCAGGTATATTTTATTACGGTTGTATCTATTACTAAAAAGTAATTGTTTTCATTCAAAAAGTGTAGTTATACAATTTCAGCAATTACTAACAAGTTGTTTATGATGAAATAGAATCATGTGAACTCGGTCGATCCAAACTACGACCCGAAGCCCGACTGGCAGAAACAGGTCACGAGGCGGATTACCTCACTTGTTAATGGCTGCAAGTATAACAAAAATTGGCCGGAATGGGTGCCTGAAAGTTGGTGGGAAAACATTAGAAATAGGCCCGAAAGCGATCCCGAATTCGCCAAGAAGTCTAACATAAACAAGGCTAATAGACGGTCAGGTGGCGAGAAAGCGCTGGGCACCCATACTCTAGGTCAGAAGAGTTGTTCCGATGCGTTTAAAGAATTGGTAAGTCCTTTCTTTTTTACTTCACATACAATTTGCATATTAATTATGAAGGATTAATATTGCCGATATATCACTTAATGTTTTTATAATACTTTCAGGTTGATCCTACGCCGTACAAGTTGTTTGAGAAAACAAAAAAGAACAAGAAGGGCGAGTGGGTTAACCCTAGAGCTGCTAAGACAAACGTAAGTTTGTCTAATAATTACTAAGGAGTATTTTTATATCTAATTTTAATACTATTTATTAGTTTCGTTTTGTTTTGATTACTTAATGTTTTTAATTATATAATTTCTTTTTTGTGGGTTCAGGAAGCTTACACCGAGGAGATGAGTCAGCAAACGCCAACTGGCGAGACCCCAGACGAATTCCGTGCATACTCTAAAGCGGTTGACGGATTTGATAAGAAGTTAAGGCTTTTCGGGGTAGGAGACAAGGGGAAACAAGTGTGGTATGATCCACCATGCAACAAAAGTGCACGCGCTTCTTTCTCCTACAATCCTACAGATTACACTCAATTCGCAACTCAGAATACTCAAATGAAGGAACAATTGAATGAAATTGCAAATGAACGAGAACATGAGAGAGTCGCCCGACTTGCCCTTGAAGCACAAGTACGGGCCAATCAACAACAAATGGATCACCAAGCCGCGCAAATGGCTGCCATGCAAGCGGGTATGATGAGATTTCTTCCCCTGGAGATGTGCAACAACTTCCCTCCTCCACGTCCAAGAGATGACAACGCGAACGAAGGGCATAGTTTTGGAGGAGCTCCTGTTACCCCCTTAGGTTAGTAATGTTTAATTTACCTAAGTTAGGAACCGTTGAATTTGTAAGCTTGTAAATCCCCAAGTTGTATGAATTTGTTTAACATTTTATGTAATGAATTCTTTTTCCAATTTCCATCGGTCTTCCCCTTTATTTTAATTGCCTTTTGTTGATTTCCGACCGTGCGGTCGATGTGAGTATGAATTACCGCTTTGCGGTGAACGTATGTATTTTCTGTATTGCAGGTTTTGTTGAAATTTTCAACGTTTAAAACAATGCAAAAAACGCATTGTGGCTGGACAGCAAGCTGTTGTATCCAACCACTACTCTATTAACTACTGACGGAAATTCCGTCAGAATAGTCAAGATTGACTTGACTTTACTGACGGAAATCCCGTCAGAATAGTCAAGATTGACTTGACTTACTGACGGAATTTCCGTCAGAAAAGTCAAGATAATCTTGAATTTCCTGACGGAATTTCCGTCAGTATGTCAAGTCAATCTTGACTATTCTGACGGAATTTCCGTCAGTAAAGTCAAGTCAATCTTGACTTTCCAATTGAATTGCCTGACGAAACTTCCGCAAGTAAGTCGTCAGTTGTTTCAATTACTGACAGAAAATCCGTCAGAAGTAGTTTTTTCGTTACCAATTGAAGTGACGCGTGTTACTGACGGAAATTCCGTCAGTAGTGTAAATTACTGACGGATTTTTAATGTTACTGACAGATTTTGTCCGTCAGTTTCCCGAGTTCGTTTTGCTGTGATCCCTGCTGATTCGAGAAAACGGCTACAACTTCCTATTTTTGTCCTATGTGTTTAATGCCCGACCTCTTCTCCACGAAACCCTAATGCTATATATAGATGCTCCAGCCCCTCTTCTCAATGAATCTCACATAACTCACAACAATCTTTTTTACATATCTTCTTTAGAATACTTTTTTCTTTTCTCTTTAGTTTTAGTCTTTCTAGTTTAGATTACTTCCTTCTTTTATCTTTTGTTCTTAGTTTATTTCTTTCCATTTCATATCACAACATTAGCTTAGATCAATAGGAATTCAATCTTTGTAGTCTACTTTGTTAGGTACAAGTATTGTAATTCAAGGAGTGATTATTCTATGCTAGGGATTTCTATTATCGTTATCACTTTCGTTGTTGATCGTCCCTAGGTATTCCTAATTTATCCTTTGCTTATTATCCTATATTGTTTTCCATTTGATTGTTACTTTCTATTCATATCATTTAGATTCATTTTCATGTTGTTATAATCGTAGTTTCATTTCTTACATTGTCAAATAGCGTCGTTATTATCACCATATAAAGAGTCTAAATTATTGTCAAAAACAAACTAAACATGTCTATCCTAGTTTTCATTATCATCATCTTAGGTATAAACATTATCATGAGTGAGTAGTCACCTTTCTAGGGTGTAGGGTAGCCATGTTAGATTGATTAAAAGATGACAATTGGATAAAAGAAATTGTGCCTTTAAAACATTGTGTCTATGCATGTTTGGACTTCAACAAGAGTTGACGATTCCTGATCAAAATCATTGACTAGTATGGAATTATTTTCCAAGGTAGACATATGAGAATTGAATAGACAAAGCATGACATGGTGGATTAAGACCTAGTAAATCGCCTAAATGCCTGCTAGACCATCTGATCTATGATTGTAATGAACACACCATTCTTACGAACTCACAATGAATTATTTGCATATCCTAAATCCAATTTCATCAATATGTCAATCTACATGTGTGAACCTACTTCCCTAGATGCTTCTCATTATTATTAATTCATCATTTACTTTATTGTTTTCATTCTAGTTTGCTTTTATTTTGTTTTTATTTATGTTCTTTATTAGTTTAGAATTCCAAACCTCAAAACCCAGAAAATCGTTAGATAGAACTCAATTGTGAGACGATTCACAATCTATAGGAAATACCATCTCCCTGAGGATCGACCCCTACTTCCCTAATTACATTAATTTGTTATTAGCCTAGTCAGGGTAAATTATCTTTGCATCGGGCTTGCGACAGGTCCGATCACAACACTATGATTATAACTCAAGGTGAGTATCGCTAAATACTCTATACTATCTTACCTTAATAAGAAAGTACAATATAACTCACACAGATTCCCGTTAAAGAATCGTAAGCTTATAATGATGTACTATTATCCAATAACGTATTTCACTCAAGCGATTGATAATAATTGATGCACGACTCTTTTGAAAAACAAACTCTAAAAATAATAAATATTTGCTCAAAGGTTTGCTTTTAAAACGATTTTGGAAAATCAACACAAGTATGTAAATATGCCGTGTAGTTGCTCGTGTATTTCGTGTTTTTTCCCATTAATATGTGAAGGAATATTTATAGTAATAGAAGTATAGTAGATCTAAAACCCTAGCATAATATTTAAGAAAGATTTTTATCTTTAATACCATAAAATAATATTTGCTTCTCTTTTAGAAATATCTTTATCTCAAAATATCATTTGGTTTATCTTATAGAAATATATTTATCTTTATATCTCAAAATATTGTTGTAAAGATATAGTAGAATCCTAGATTAGGTAAACAAGGGAAAACAACCTAGGTTGGCCGAAATCCCTAGCTCACAAAACCCTAGGAGGCACGCATCCCTAGGTGGCACAAACACTAGGTTTCACAAAACCTTAGGTGGCTCAAACACTAGGTGGGCTAATTAGGTTAACAACAAATTGAGATAGAATATATTAGAAACCCTAGGTAGCATGACAACCCATAAGTTGTATTACTAACCAATAGAATCTCATAAATATATTCTCAAATAAAACTTTTGATAAATATAAAAGTACTCTTTCACTTTTGAAAACATTTCAAAACATTTTATTTCCAAAATCATGCATCAATATTTTATCATCCAAAGTCATAGGCTGAAGCTATAACTTTGAACATAAAATATCTCGAATGGAATAGTTACCGAATGACGACCTATACTATCTAATCTTCACAAAGATCTTCAGTATACGGATCATCTCTTCATCTTGATCACAAAGACCCTCCATCTTGAGTCTTGTGTTATTTGAGGTAGATCTTGCTTAAAGCGATTTTCTTTAAAGTTATGCCTGAGTAGCTATAACTTCCATGTTCACTTCCAAAGTTATTCCTGAAGTTGTTATAACTTTGTCTCACAGACTTTGTCAAAGTTATGCCTAACTTTGATCTTTCTTCTCATAATTGTTGCTAGCTATAATAAGACTAAAGTACACAATTACACGCATATGATATATCGAGTAAGACATATTATCACGTAAACACATGTCATTATTAAAACTATGAAATTGGTCCAACAAATTCCCCCTTTTTGATGATGACAAGTCTCTTATGATTTTCTCCTAACATAGTGACTAAGTATGGTTCCCCCTCAACAAAGCACTCCAAAGTTATAGCAACTTTAATCGCAAGAACAAAACAACTTAGCCAAAGTTATAGCTCGAAAGACTTTAAGAGATAACGAGTCTTGACAAGGAGCAAGCTTAAGCAAAGACTCAAATCATATCATTTCTTCCCCCTCTTGGCATCATTGAAAAGACTAGAACAAAGAAATGAAACGACTAGAATAACACACGTCAAGGCAAGAAATAGATATGCAAAATACGCAATATTAAACGATATATAACAAGCAAAATCAAGTGCAAATATTAATTAAGAACTACAAACCACAAGAAATATCGTTAGTTGCCATTGGGCCGAATTAGGATAGAGTTTAACAAGCCAAAATGGGCCGAATTGGTAAAGTAGTTCAAGAAACAAATAAACAAGGATAAGAAGATCAAGGCATTGTGGGTGGGCGGGTGAGATTAGGGTGCAACATAACCGGGCCATGTGCGGTACTCGAGAGTGGAAAGACGGTCAAGGCACGAGGACACATGGGTAGCTTGAGCGGTGAGGCAAACGTCAAAGTTCCGAACTTTCAAGGAAAGAGCCTCCGTCGCATCAAAGATAGTACGCATCCACTCACGCATTTCCGTACCACTTTTTGTAACACCCGCAAATGTACCCTACTTTTTATAGTGAAAATATTTTACGGATACTTTTCAGTGAAATTTAGTTTTAATTTAGAATTTAATATTCCGAGTCGAATTTAGAATTTCCGAGTTCGTATTTGGAATTTCCGCGAGATTCCATGTGAATCCCGTCTTAAGGCGACTTTGACTTTTATTGACTTTTCCACTCACCTTTCATATACCCCCTCCTAAACCCTAACTCCCTCACACAAACACAACACAAACACAACATTTCTTCTTCCTTAAGAAATCCCAAAACCTTGCCTCCATTTTTGATCCAAGCTTAGAATCGTCATAACTCATTCGTTTCTTGCTCAAATTCACGTAAGTTCGTCTTATTCTTCCCCTCTTAGCTTCCTCTATCCGTATTGGTAATAAAATTACCATCTTTCTCGCTTTTTAAATTATCCGTCTTTCTCAAGGTGAATGATATTCATATTTTATTATCTAATTGTATGTAGGTGGAGACTAGGAAGGTTTAGAAATCGATTAAAGGCGCGAAAAGGTAACGGTGAAGGGTTACTCGATATAATTTACGTGTTTTATGTGTTTTCTAGGCTAGTAATCGTAATTAGATTATGGATAGTATGCTTAGGACTTGTGTTGTTGTTGTTGGTTGTTGTTAGTTGTTAATTGATATGAGAATTGATGGTTTGTGATGATAAATGAGGATTTTTGGTTGATAACTTGTTGGGATTTGATTGTGGCTGAATCCCATGTAGGACGCTGGCTGCGTCAGGGGACGCAGGCTGCGTCGTAGGAAGCAGGCTGCGTTACGCGTGGCCAACAGTAATTTTCCTGCACTGACCTCTTTTCGTAAGATGATCATATCTCCTTCGTTACTTGCTTGTTTTGGGCTTGTGACATCCCGTTGGAACCGTAAGAGGATAAGCTATGACCTCCATTTTGAATTTCTGCATTTGCATGTCCAAAACTCTAGTTATGACCGTTTGAAGTGAACCCTTGTTTTCGTTGGTTTCCAAACAACGTTGTTTTGGAGAGGTGATCTATGTTTTTATTCATTATGCTTCATAAACTTGTTCTAATGCTTATGTATCATCTATTGACTCATGTTTATCATATTTAAACTTATACGATTCCCTATTCTCATGTTTTGTGACGGTATTTGGTATGTCCCACTTGAGTCGGTTTTTACACATGTTACGGTTTGAGCACAAATTTCCTATGTGCTTTGTACTCTCATTTCCCGGCTACACCCTTATACTCGTTAGGCTGGAATATTTGTATGGTTTTAACCCCCGATTTAGCTCGGTTTTGTATGTCATTTGTGCTTTGTTAAGCCACTTTATGAGCTAATATCGTCTTCTAGGCGAATTCCTATGTTCTAACCTGTTTTGTAGGGAAAGTGACGTTTCTACGCCCTTTTTTCTATATTCCCGAGCATTTGCCTAGAACCCGACGATTTGAAGAAGCAAGCTTGACCAAGTGAAAGGCATTTCAAGAAGGTTCACAAATTCGAAAGAGAGAATAAGCAAAGACAGTTTCGTAGTTGTCGGAAGATCAATTAATTAGGCGGAAGAATTCATCGCTTTACATCAAACCCTATCAATAAACCCGACTCAAGAGGTCAAGGGGGATGTTGGAAGTCAAGTCATAAGCAAGGGGAGATGAAACGACGGTCAAAGGACCTGGGATACAACTTACCCGATCGAGTAAGTGGTGTACCCGATCGGGTAAATGTGCTGCTTCGAGAAAACGGCGTCTTCTTCCTACTTTTGTCCTATGTGTTTAATGCCCGACCTTTTCTCCACGAAACCCTAATACTATAAATAGATGCTCTAGCCTCTCATCTCAACACACCTATCTTACAATCCTCTTCTCTTCTCTTCTTACATTTCTCCTTAGATTAGGAGAAAGGGAGAACTAGTCTCTCTTCTCTCATTTTCTTCTTCTTTAGTCTTTAGTTCTTAGTTTATTTCTGTCCTTTCCATATCAAAACTTGTAACACCCGGAAATGTACCCTATTTTTCCAGTAGAAATATTTTACGAAATCTTTTCAGTAATTTTAAGTTTTAATTAAGAATTTTATGTTTCGAGTCGAATTTAGAATTTCCGAGTTCGTATTTAGAATTTCCGCGAGATTCCATGAGAATCCCGTCTTAAGGCGAGTTTGACTTTTGTTTGACTTTTGCCTTATACAACTCACACTCCCTCCTTAACCTAATTCATTACTCAAACACAAACCAAATTACTTCCTCCTTAAGAAATCTCAAAACCTTGACTCCCTCTTTGATTTCGATCTTTGAATCATCATAGCTCTTTCGTTACTTGATAGAATTCACGTAAGTTGGTCTCATTCTTCTCCCCTTACCTTCCTCTATCCGTATTCATATTAAAAGTATCGTCTTTCTCGCTTTTCAATCTTTCCGTCTTTCTCAAGATGAATTTTATTCAACTTTTATGATCTATATGTAGGTGGTGACCTCCAAGATCCCGACAAAGACTATTACCTTATCGAAGAGGAGTTCGACGATTAGTAAAGACGCTTAAAGGTAATGGTGAAGGGTTACTCGATATCATTTACGTGTTTTACATGCTTTATATGCTAGAAATTGTATTTAGAATACGATAAGAAGCTTAGGAATCATGTTATGATTAATGAATGTTGTTATATGATGAATGTTGATGATGTATATTGATTGTTGGTGATTATTAGAAGTATATTTGAGAATTGAAATGAATTGGTTAAGAAAGGAAGGCTCACGGGTGAACTGGTGTTCCCTGCCGGTCGACCGGCCGCCGGTCTGCCCACTGGCTGGGAACACATCAGTAACATCTTTGGAAAATTTGGAATTTGTATGAAGAGGTGATCCTGGCCGGCCCACCGGCTGCCGGTCCATCAACCGGCCTGGAACACATTTCTCTGTTTTGGATGATTTTTGGTTTTTGACCTGTGTTCTGAGCCGGCCCACCGGCCGCCTCCCTCCTGACCGGCCTGGAACAGGGCTGTGATCTTTTCCTTTAATTTCTAAAACTCGTAATTTATAATAGTTCGCATAATCCGTTTATCGTATAATTTTACGTAGTGACTTATAATATTCATGTTTTGGATATATGATATTTCATTCGCTTGTATCACATGTTTTGTGACGGTTTTTGCTATGTCCCACTTGGAGTCGGTTTTTACAAATGATACGGTTTGAGCACTATTTTGTCTTGTGCTTTGTACTCTCATTCCCTTGGCTACCTTCCCGTTCGTAAGGCTGGAATGTCGGAACGGAGAGGTATCCTACTGCTTAATTGCATGTGTAGTGGGCATACGACGACGTTGTTTGGAGTTGAACGCTATGCGTTGTTCGACCCGGCCGTCAAATGTTGTGTACTTGCGAGGTGGTGTTATTTGCATGTAGCGTACCTCTTGTTATGAGGCTTGAGCTCTTTTCCGCCTCTTTCGTGAATTGATCTACCGAATTTGGGGTACTCGGCGTTTTCTTTGTAAGACCGAGTCTTGGATGCGAAATGTTTATCGCATACAAAGAGTATTAGATGAGGACTTACGAGTAAATCGTAACTATTTACCAACTAGGACCGTATTATTATCGTCGTGCTACCAGGAGGAAATTAGTCTACATATACGAAATGTTGATCGTGTATGAGTTCAGGTAAATGTTTATCCCGTGGATGCCTGTTAATCATACTTGCCATGTACACGATGCTAGTGCGTTTCATTTACCGTGAGAGATGTCGTTGTGTCGTTCTTGAATGCGTGATTTCATGATATTATTCATGCTCATTGCATGATTGGGCACCGTCTATGTATGGTTCGTGAATGGATGATATTATGTTGGTTTTATTGTGATCATCGCATGACTTGACTTGGGTTGTCTGTCGAGTGTCAATCTTATCAATCTTATACCGCTAACGGTGAGATGCAAGCCCTAGTGAGCGTATTCGGTTGCCTAAGAGTGTCTTTCCCGAGTCGTTGAATCACATGATGGATTCGGATTTGTATTCCATATGCTCTTATCATTATTTATCGAATTGCCTATCTATTCTTATCGTAACTCCCATGGATATCTATATATGCATGATTTACTTTTGTATTTCCTTATATGTACGTTTAATGTGATATGGCTGGGAGAACCCGGAGTTACTCTCCACTGATTGTGGCGTTCATGTTTTTCATGAATGAACAGGTTGCTTGCATGGATGGCTTTT
>JAIUZE010032702.1:0-15411 GCA_022085475.1 Heliosperma pusillum | reverse complement strand
TGCGCTGGGCCTTTCCTAAGTCTTTCATTTGGAAATGTATTCCTAGCCACTCCTTTACAGAAGTGAGCATTGGAATATCATTCCCAATGAGTAGTATGTCATCTACATACAGGACTAGAAAAGTTACTTTACTCCCACTAAACTTTATGTATAAACATGGTTCCTCGACACTTCGAGTGAAACCATTTTGTTTAATTACATGATCGAAACGATGATTCCAACTCCTGGATGCTTGCTTAAGACCATAGATGGATCTCTTAAGTTTGCATACCTTCTTAGGGTTTGATGGATCCACAAAACCTTCAGGGTGTGTCATGTACACTTCCTCTTCTAGAATCCCATTCAAGAAGGCGGTTTTGACATCCATTTGCCAAATCTCATAATTATGAAATGCGGCAACCGCTAAGATAATCCTTATGGATCGAAGCATGGCGACAGTGGCGAAGGTTTCATCATAGTGAAGACCATGAACTTGGGTAAAACCTTTTTGCACGCCAATCTAGCTTTGTAAACATCATTATGTTTATCTATGCCACTTTTGATCTTATAGATCCACTTACACTGAAGAGGTCTTACCTCCTTAGGTAAATCAACCAAGTCCCATACTTGATTGTCGTACATAGAATCCATTTCGGATTGCATGGATCCTAGACATAGCTTTGAGTCGGGACTAGAAATGACTGCTTTGTAGGTAGTAGGTTCGTTACTTTCAAAAAGTAACACATTATAGTCATCACCTTCCTCTATAATACAAAGGTATCTATCAGGTTGATGACTAATTCTGCTTGACCTCATAGGTTCCGAAGGAATAATGACAGTGTCTTTTCGGTTTGTGGCTCTTGGACTTCATCAAGTTCAAATTTTCTCCCACTCTGTCTTTTAGAAATAAAATCATTTTCTAAAAAGACTGCATCACGAGACACAAACACTTTGTCCTCGTGTTTATTGTAGAAGTAATAAGCACATGATTCCTTTGGATATCCTACAAACAGACATTTGTCAGATTTGGGTGCGAGTTTATTGTCAGACTTATTCTTAACAAAAGCCTCGCATCCCCAAATTCTCATAAACGACAAATAAGGGACTTTCCCTGTCCATATCTCATATGGAGTCTTGTTTGTCGCTTTTGTCGGGCTTCGATTTAGTGAAAATGTTGCAGATAAAATAGCAAAGCCCCAAAAATAATCAGGAAGCTCTGTCAGACTCATCATAGATCGAACCATATCTAATAAAGTTCGATTTCTCCTTTCGGACACACCATTTAATTGAGGTGTGCCAGGAGGAGTCCATTGTGATACTATACCACAATCTTTTAGGTGTGAATCAAATTCATTGTTTAAGTATTCACCACCACGATCGGATCGTAGGGCTTTAATTTTTTTATTCAATTGGTTTTCTACTTCATTTTGAAATTCTTTGAATTTTTCAAAAGCATCACTTTTGTGCCTCATCAAGTAGACATATCCATATCTACTCAAGTCGTCGGTAAAAGTAATGAAGTAGTGATAACCACCTCTAGCTTGGATAGTCATTGGACCACACACATCCGTATGTATAAGGCCTAATACTTCACTTGCTCATGTCCCTTTTCCCGTAAAAGGAGCACGAGTCATCTTGCCTAGAAGACAAGATTCGCATACACCATAAGATTCGTAATCGAATGCTTTGAGTACTTTAGATGAAACAAATCTCTTTATGCGTCGTTCGTTTATGTGCCCTAAATGACAATGCCAAAGGTATGATTGATGAGGTTCACCTGTTTTGAGCTTCTTGTTTTCTACATGATAGACCTCTTTTGCAATATCTAGAACATAAATACCTCCAATAGAAATGGCCTCGCCATAAACCATTTCATTAAATGAAAAAGTACAATGATTGTTCTTAATACAAAATGAAAAACCTTCCATGTCCAACACGGAAATGGAGATAATGTTCTTGGTCAATTATTTAAATACAACTCTAAACCATTAGGCAAAAGTAGAACGTAGGTGCCCACGGAAACTGCGGCTACCTTAGCTCCATTTCCCATGCGCAGGTCCACGTCACCCTTGGCTAGTGCTTGCGCGTCCTTCAGCCCCTGTATATGATTACAAAGGTGAGAACCACAACCGGTATCAAATACCCAGGAAGATGTACTAGCAAAGTTAATATCTATCATATAGAGTGATGAAAAAATTTTACCTGACGTTGTCACACAACCGTCCTTCTTGTCTTTCAAGTATTTAGGGCAATTGCGTTTCCAATGCCCTTTGCCATTACAATAATAGCAATCCGCCTTCGCGTGTTTGTTGACTTTGGGCTTGGGCTTATAAAAGACCTTGCCCTTTCCCTTGCCGATTTTCTTGAAAAGAGTCTTACCCTTTCCTTTGTCCTTCTTTACCCCAAGGCTCATGTTCTTCAATTTCATTGAAAGAACGTCCTTGGGTTCACTCCCACTAGCCTCCATGTCCCTCTCCGCTTGGGTGAGGAGTGCATGGAGTTCATGGAAACTCTTTTCCATGCCATTCATGTTATAGTTCACCCTAAATTGGGTGAACTTTGGTGTGAGTGAGTGAAGGATTTTACCCACCACTAATTGCTTCGGAATTTTGCACCCTAGACGCTCTAAGGTGTCCGCGTGCTCAACCATTTTGAGCACGTGTGGGCCAACGTTTTGGCCCCTTTGAAGCTTAGTATCAAAGAATTCGTAGCCGCCTCATATTGGAGAATTTGAGGAGCTTGCGAAAACATCGACGTTATCCTCGTGAATATCGCATATGCATCGAGAGATATCAATTTGAGTTTGAGTTTGGGTGAGATTGACCAAATCAAGACATTCTGGACGTCATTAGCAACCTTCAAATAAAGGTCATATTCGGCCCGAACCACCGCAGACGATCTTGGCGCGGGTTCGGTGGGGGGCTCTTCGACCAAGTAGCGAAGCACGTTATCGGATATCGCAGCGCTCTTGATCGTTGATTCCCATTCAACAAAGTTACTACCGTCATCTTTTAAGACACACTTGTCCATGACGGATCTCAACCATGAGTTCTTACCCAAGGTTGCGTTGTTTGATGAAGTTGACATTGTGCGAATATGGTTACTACAACAAAAAGAAATATATAAACATTCATTGTTAATTTACTTGAAAATTATTTTAACAAGTTTAGCATTTATATAATGACCTCTTACTAAATTATATAAATGATTTCAAGACCCATCTTTAAATAAAAATAGTCATTGTATGCTACCTTTATCTAGAAATGATAAGTCATTACTTGACCAACTCTACCCTTAGAACTCTTGGTTGACGGATTTCAACTAAATCCATCTCCTAGTCCCAAGATAACGCTTATCTCGTTGAGTCCAATCCAATTTTAGCTTGTGATCGTATCACCCTACTTACCCGAGGTAAAAAGGGACCCACGAGCGTGGTAGCTTTAATGAACACGGGATTCATAGGTGTTACTAATTGGTAAGGCTAATCTAAATATTTTAAATATGTGAGAGTTCTTGTCAATTTAGTTATTAATTCCCTATAAGTGAACTTAGTCGGTGAATTGTGAATAACGTTGAATTGACAATAACGGAAAATAAAATGCATTTGTGACGATTTTGGCATGAGCGGAAATAAAGCAAGCAACCAAGCAACGAAAAAATCCTAGTATGGCCACCTAGCTAATCAAATTAACTAGATAATTACAAATTCGAAAACCAACTCCTTGGTCCCTTGCCTCTTCACTTGGAACGCCTTCCAAAAATGGCACCGTCTTGAGGGAGTCACCGGTCTTCATAAAAATAATTAAAAATATACAAATATAAAAATTCCTATTATACATTTATTCTATAAAAGGAAATTATTAATTATTACAAACCGGCGATACGAGATCGCAATAAATATTACAACCAAACCATTAATCCCTTACATTACGGGTAATAACGATTAAAAATAACTAGGCCATACTAGGTACAAAATTTGCATGAATTATTAAATAAATGACATTTATTCATTCAACCAAAAATAAAATAAATTGCTGCAAAATTCATGCCAAAATCGCCCTAAACACATTCATGCTCATTGTAGCTCGATTTTACGGGATTTATTGATTTTTAACCATTAAAAATCAATATCAACATTTAAATCTCATTTAAATTCAAACTAATTAACTAAACTGTTTTAGAACTCAAAATTAGTCCATACTAATTTTTTTGGTCATTAATTAGATCGATTTGATTTCATTTGCTAAATATAACGGTTTAATCATAGCAATTACGAAATAAACTCAAAATAAAATATAAACATCATAAAAATTTGAAACCAAAACTTTTGTATATTCTGGAACATTTCCAGGAACTCCAAAAATAAAAAAAATTTGCCCAAAAATTTAAATTAATTTTATGAACAAAAATTTGCCCAAAAATCATTAAATATAGTAAACCAGTGAAACAAATTATGCAATTTCACCAAGATGATCGAGATCAGAATTTAAAATGTACCAAAAATTTTCATGACCAGAAAAGGACGTTTTAATTTTATTAACATTATAATCTCAAATTATCGATTTTTATCGTATAAAAATCAATAAACATGCAATACTTAATTAAAAGTTACGAAATTTTACATAAAATATTTAAGACATGCATTTAAGATCATATTAAAATTTCATGGCCAGAATCAACATGAAAATATAGTTTTAGTTAACTTTTAACATCAAATATGCATATTAACTCGGTTTAAAGCCAAAAATCAAAATAAATAGCAAATTAATCCCTAAAATCACGACATTTGACCACAAACATTTTAATGTCATTAGGTATAAATGTACCAAACATTTTTGTCAGAATCATATGTTAACTCAAATTTTTTATTTATTAGTTATCTTATAACTTTAATAAATATTGTCCAAAATGAACATGCATGCTACAAGCTAGCTCTGATACCACATGAAAGTCCATAGACCTTAATTAGACTCCTCTAATTAGTTACTAAATTACTTGTTAATTTAGTATTTAATGATCTATGTAACATGCATGCAAATATAAAGACATTTATATAAAAGAAGAAATTTCCTCACATTGAAATGAAAACTAAATGGGCACAACAAGAACTCTTTCTTTTTGTTCTTGAGCTATAAATATTGATGATCAAGAGAAATCTCCAAATTAGAAGACCTCCTTCAAGTTGCACCAAGATGATACCAAATAATCTATTCTTATTATTAACTAGATAATAAGATAGATATTATGCTACTAATAATAGTATATATTACTACACTAGTAATACTTAGTAAATATTAGTATTATGAGAGTTTAGTGAGAAGATGAGTTTTTGAGAGATGTATGATAAAAATGAACAAGAATTGAACAAATAAAATGAACAACCATATTGCCCTTTTATAGGCAATATGGCCGGTCATGAGCCCTTCACAAGGGACTAAATTTGCTTATTTTAATTCACATGCAAAGTGGTGGAGTTTAGTGTTGAGTGAAATGATTTTAGGTTAGTATTCGTGTCATAATCGCATGTGACTTGTAGGCATGAACAAAAGCAACCATCATCACCTCACCACTACTTAATTGACCGGCCATGTGAGGCCTTATTTGGTCTATTTTGATTTTTGATTTTTGATATTTGTCCCACAAATAGTTATTAATCATATGCTTAACTATCTTATATAATTAAGTGTTAATTTGATCATATAACAATTATATGATACAAATAAATAAATAATATGTACTTAACATTTTAAGGAATATTTTACCATTATATCAATATATAATGGGTCCCACAATGCTTAGTTAATTTATTTTACAACTCCTTGTAAATGTAATTAATTAATTACCTATATCTCAAAACCTCAACTAATTTAGTAATTTAACGATTAATTACTAAGTTAAATCTTATTTAGTCATATTAAAATAATATATAAATTTATTAGTCAATTATCGCATAACTGAAAAATAAACTTAATCGAATTTGAGTTCATAACTCAATTTCTAACAATTAACTCTCGTACATATCAAATATATGTAATGGACTAATTAACTGTATCAAATACAAATAATTAGTTAATATTTGGATTTCATCCTATAGGTGTGACCGAAAGGGATCAGTTGATCATCGCCGTCATACGACAATAACGTCAAACTCTAGTCAGTCAACCGTTATTGATTTACGTTAATCAACTGACTAATCATATATATATATATATAGTCAATAAATATCCCAATTATATTCCTTAATGAGATTTATTATGTGGAGCACTATTGTGGAGGACACCTACTCCAACACATGCACTATCACAATGGATATAAATGGGTGACATCGATTTTGGCCATAAGGGAATTTCATACACTAAATTCCTACGCCATTATGCCTCTTTTCCGGCTGCTGCCAAGGCAATGAATTCCGACTCCATGGTCGAGCTAGAAATACATGTTTGCTTCTTGGAAGCACATGAGATGACACCTCCCTCAAGCAAGAACACCCAACCACTTGTAGAAGAATGATCTTCTACATTGGTTATCCAACTAGCATCCGAGTATCCCTCTAAAACCAAAGGATGTCCCACATAAGTAAATCCAAAGTCCTTGGTTGACTTAAGATACCTTAAGACACGAGTTACCACACGCCAATGATGACTACCCGGGTTATTTGTATACAGACTTAGTTTGCCAAGCGCAAAAGCAATATCCGGTCTAGTACTAGTCATAGCATACATCGAACATCCTATAAGCCGAGAATACTCAAACTGCTGAAACGGTTTACCTGAGTTAAGCATAACCTTCTCACTAGGTACCATGGGAGAATTTGCGGGAGTAGAATTCTCACAATTGAATTTCTTTAACACTTTCTCAATGTAATGAGATTGTGTCAAGGAAATCTCATCATTACACCTCTTTAGCTTGATTCCAAGAATGACATCCGCCTCCCCCATGTCTTTCATATCAAAGCTTGATGATAAAAATCTTTTACAAAGTTCAACTTGATTTTGGTTAGTACCAAAGATCAACATATCATCTACATACAAGTAAATCATTACACCATTAACGACTTCATCAAACTTGCAATAAATACACTTGTCACATTGGTTAAGCTTAAAACCATAAGACAAGACAGCCTCATCAAATTTTTGATGCCATTGTTTAGGAGCTTGTTTAAGCCCATACAATGATTTAACAAGCTTACACACCTTATGCTCATTACCCGACATATTGAATCCTTCCGGTTGCTTCATGTATATTTCCTCATTCAAATATCTATTCAAGAATGCGGTCTTGACATCCATTAGATGGATCAGTAGATTGTTAATTGCAGCCACGACAATCAACAACCTAATGGTGGAGATTCTTGCAACCGGAGCATAAGTATCAAAATAATCGATACCTTCCTTTTGCCTAAACCCTTGGATGACCAACCGGGATTTATACTTTTCGATTGTACCATCAACTCTCATCTTTCTTTTGAAGATCCATTTGCAACCCAAGGGCTTGTAGCCACGTGGAAGATCTGTAAGGGCCCACGTGTTGTTCCTAATAATGGAATCCATCTCATCATGATGGCTTCTTTCCAAAATGATACATCTTGAGACTCCATAGCCTCCTTGTAGGTCCTAGGATCCTCATCCACATTATAACAATAGGAATATTGGAATCCCACCTCATCTCTTGTCCCTTCTACCAAAAATGTTTGGAAGTCGGGTCCAAAAGACTTCTCTTTCTTAGCTCTTTTACTCCTACGAAGCATAATAAGCTCATCTTGAAATGAAACATCTTCGTTCATCTCTACTGTAACGTTAGTAGGAATCACATCCTTTGGCCTTTGCTTGTATGTAAACCGAGATTCATCAAAGATTGCATCTCTTGATTCAATCACGGTACGAACTGCCACTGAATCATTAGGTTCAATGACATAAAACCTATAAGCCTTGGAATGCATAGCATATCTAATAAAGATACAGTCAATACCTCTCTCACTTAAGGTTTTAATCTTAGCTACCGGTAGTCTCACTACCGCTCTACAATCCAAAACTCGTAAATAACTCAAGTTTGGTTTCTTTTTATGCCAAAGTTCATATAGGGTGATATGATTCTTTTTGTTGGGAATCCTATTAAGCAAGTAACAAGCCGTTAACATTGCTTCCCCCCAAAAACCCTCACTCAATCCGAGTAAGAAAGCATGCAATTCACCATTTCTTTTAGAGTACGATTTTTCCTCTCCGCAATGCCATTTTGTTGTTGCGTATATCGATCCGTTACCTCATGTATTATACCACATGACCCGAAAAAGGATGGATCATAATATTCACCACCTCTATCGGTACGCATCTTCTTAATCTTAGAAGACAATTGAAGTTCGACTTCTTTTTTAAACACGGTAAATTTATCCATTGCCTCATTTTTAGAATGAAGTAAATAAACATAACAAAACCGAGTGCAATCATCAATAAAAGTTACAACATACTTTTTATTGCCTAAATATGGTGTAGAATTAGAATCACAAAGATCACTATGAATTAGTTCTAAAATTGTAGATGATCTTTCAATACCATGAAATGGTTGTCTAATAAATTTAGATAACAAACATGTATCACACTTATTCACATTCATATCAAAAAAAGGAATCAAATCATTCTTTGACACTAACATCATTCTTGTATAATGAACATAGCCTAATCTAGCATCCCACAAAAATGAAGTATCTAAATCCAAACAAACCAAGACAATTCCAACAACATCAAGTTTAATATTTAACATGAACATACCATTACAAAGATAACAAAAGCCAATAAATAAACCACGTTTACTTAATACATACTTGTCCAATTCATAAACTTGCTTATAACCATCCCTAGATAATAAACTACCAGGTAATAAGTTCTTTCAAATACAAGGCACATGTAAAACATTGTTTAAGCAAATACATTTCCCGGAACTAAAATACAACACCACTTTTCCTACACCAACTATGGCAGCCTTTGACTCGTTTCCCATATAAAGAATAGCACCATTATTCACCGGCTTGTAGTCTTCAAACCAACGACGATCCTTACACACATGCTTGGTACCACCCGAGTAAATCCACCAACAAACATCATCATCCTGCACATAAAATGCCTAAGAAATTAATGGTACATAATTCACATCCGAATTAAAACCAAAAGTAAAATTCTGACCTTGATGTTTTGGTGGCCCTTGGTCCTTAGACCCTTGGCCTTGGTCCTTAGACCCCTATCCAAAACGCTTTTTGGGTGTTGCTTTCTTGTTCCTTTTCACGGTACAATCCACCTTGAAGTTACCATACTTACCACAAATCCAACATACACCCTTAGGTGTCATATTCGCATCATTGCTAACATTAGAGAATGACCTCTTTTTCGCTTTGTTCTTAGAAGAACCCTCACCACCCTCCACCATATTGATAGAAGACGGATGCACAATTTATTTGCCCTTCAACTTGTTACCGCCCTCTTGCACCCTTAGAGATTCCTCTATGCGCAAGTGACTACCATGTTGAACAAGACTCAAGTCCTCCTTTTTATGTTTCATACATATGCTTACAATCTATCCGAGATGGTGGCAATTTATCAATAATACTAGACACTGAAATTGATTCATTCAATTCCATATTATGTTGAGCAAATTGACCCAAAATGCGGAGTAAATCAATATGTTGTTCAATAACCGGTCTAGAGTCTACCATTTTATAGTTCATAAAATTACCAACAAGAAATATCTTACTAGAGGCATCTTCATCCATGTACTTAGACTCTAGTTGGTTCCACAAATTCTTTGCCGACTCAACATTTTGGTAAATATCAAATAAGGAATCCGACATACCGTTCAAGATGTGTCCCCTACAAATGTAGTCATCCTTTTCCCACTTGTTCCTCCTACGAAGTTCCTCAATCAGGCTATCATCCAACACTTCCGATGTAGGAGTGCTCAACACATACACCACTTTCAAAGTAGTCAAGAAGAAATGAATCTTCTTATGCCATCTACAGAAATCAACCCCTTCAAACTTTTCCAATTTACCGAACTTGGAAGTCATCCCTTTCATATTCGACATTATAAAGTATCGAAATTATTCTTGGAGATTGTTAGAGTTTTGGGTTAGAACAATGAGGAATATACAAATTACAATTTGAGACGAAGTACAACAAATTACAATGACTAAATACAAGAACGGAAATAGAAAATATTGAAAGTCCATAGACCTTAATTAGACTCCTCTAATTAATTACCAAATTACTTTTTAATTTAGTTTATAATGATCTATGTAACATGCATGCAAATATAAAGACATTTACATAAAAGAAGAAATTTCCTCACATTGATATGGAAAATATAAGGGCACAACAAGAACTCCTTCTTGTTGTTCTTGAGCTATAAATATGGATGAACACAAACAATCTCCAAAGTAGAAGATCTCCTCTAGGTTGCACCAAGATTAACCCAAATAATCTACCCTTATTATTAACTAGATAATAAGATTAGATTATTATGGAGAAGACAGAGGAGGAAGAGAGGAAGTCGGGAAAAGAGAACGAAGGAGGACAAGGGAGGAGGGAGGGGATATGCTGGGTGTGGCGTCCAGACCACCATACCCCACTCCAACACCCCCCCCGCCCCCGAGTTAGTAGTGAGAGGAAGGTTTTTAGAGAGAAGAGTCAAAATTGCACAAAATGAAGTAAGTATAAAATGAACACAAAATGTTCATAATATAGGCCATTTGGCCGGATGTCATAGTCCAAATATGGACTATTATTTTGCTCAATTTTGTCACATGCATTAAAGTGGAGTGTTATAATATATATGATGATTATTTCTACTTGTTATGTCACTTTCATAAGTAACTAAATAGTAAAAATAAGAACAAAATCATCACCATGTAAGTACTACCAAAACCGGTCCATTATGGCCTAGTTTGGTCCATTTTGATTTTTGATATATGTCTCACAAATACTTATTGATCATATGGTTAATTATCTTGTATAATTAAGTGTTAATTTGATCATATAACAATTATATGACTCAATTAAATAAATAATATGTACTTAATATTTTAAGTAATATTTTACCATTATATCAATATATAATGGGTCCCACAATGCTTAGTTAATTTATTTTACAACTCCTTGTAAATATAATTAACTAATTACTTCTATCTCAAAACCTCAACTAATTTAGTAATTTAACGATTAATTACTAAGTTAAATCTTATTTAATCATATTAAAATAAGATATAAATTTTATTAGTCAATTATCGCATAATTGAAAAATAAACTTAATCGAATTTGAGTTCTTAACTCAATTTCTAACAATTAACTCTCGTACATATCGAATATATGTCATGTACTAATTAACTGTATCATATACAAATAATTAGTTACTATTTGGATTTCATCCTTTAGGTGTGACCGAAAGGGATCAGTTGATCACCGCCATCATACGACAATAACGTCAAACTCTAGTCAGCCAACCGTTATTGATTTACGTTAATCAACTGACTAATCATATATATAGTCAATAAATATCCCAATTATATTCCTTAATAAGATTTATTATGTGGCGCACTATTATGGAGGACACCTACTCCAACAATCTCCCACTTGTCTGACACAAGTGTGCGTCACCGATTCTCTTGTCTCTTTATCTCATCTCCCACTCAACGCAAGGTGTCTTCCAGGTCGCACTTGCGATTGACAATATCTAGAGTGGTTTTCTCGATAGGGAGAGTAACTGTCTGACCGGAAAATCTACCATCGATCTCTTTCCGAGCGTGGCCACGCATTTACAGTAACTACTCCTCGAGTGGCCTAAAGATGTTTTTACCCAACGTGGGTGGACAATTCCTGTTGATCCATATACTCTGTATGATGCAGATCACCATGATCCAGAAGAAGTCCATCGGCCTCCTTTTACGGCACGACCTAGAACATCAACCAAAACCAATCGGAAACTGCACCGACTCAGATAGACGGTCTCCAGTCAAAAGAATCGACTTATAGGAATAAGATAGAAGACCCTGCCACGACAAGGCATCAAATAATTGATTTAAGGGTCTCTACAATGTCACTGTCCGACAGAGTGTCATACAGTCTGTCTATGTAAACGACCAGTCATCTCCATGACCCCATGGTGCTGAACCAACCATCGATCGACTTACAATCTAGTCATTTAGAGACGTCACCTCATTGATGACTAGGGAAAAATACTAAGTTCGTCCTGTTCACTTGAATTGGGTTCAACCTTTCTTTCACCCAATTCGGATAAACAAAGTATTAAAATTTAGTCAAACTAAATAAAGGAGTTTTAATGAAACTCTAACAATGAATGCGATTATCAAATATTTGGAAAAATTGATACGCTATCAATAATTTCATATCTTATAATCTTTAGCAATTCAGGTACATATTTCAATCCCCATTGAAATGACATGACTATCATGTTCAGCCTGCAAAAGCATGGCTAATGGATTGCAATACTTGCATCTTTCCACGTTCTGATTGCTATTTCTCTTTGTCTACGTAATCTCATATTACATAAAACTTTCTGAGTACGTGTCTAGATTTGAATCTAGACTTAGGACTCTTGGCCTAAAGGTAGCTCCCACTGTTTTACCAGTATAATGGGATCGGATATACAGCTATATGAACTATTTCTAGTCCCTCCAATACTGTCGAATCCAAGCTACTTTCATATGCATCATCATATGACGCAATGTACTCCATTTCCGTTGTTCAATCCGCAATGATAAACTGCCTGGAACACTTCCAGCGGATACATGACATTTCTATTTGAAAATGTCACTCCTACTTGGAACCTTTCCAATAGTATTTTCTGTTTGGAACTCTTCCAACAGATAAATCTTCTATGAAACACAGCCAGTTCGTGATTTCAATCACTTTGATCAGTTTGGAAACTGAAGTCTGTGTAAACTCTTACACACAACTCACTTTAAACTCCAAACATATGAAACATATCTTTAGTCCTTCGCAAGTACTTAAGTATGTTCTTTATGGCTATCAAGTGACCTCTTAACTTGGATTTGATTGCAAATGATTCGTCATACTCAAATCATGTGAAATGTCGGATTGAGTATACATCACAGCGTATATAATTGATCCCGCAGCGGAAGCAAAAGGACTCAATTATGATGTGTTCAACTTCCTTGAACTAGTCAAAGATTTTATCAATATAAGAATTTTGACTCAATGCTAATATCCTTATAGATTTATCTCCATAAATCGAGATATCTTAAAGATGTATTCTACTTCTCCAAAATCTTCCATCATCTAAAATGATTAATATGTCTCCACATATAAGACTGATACACACCAAATTACTCCCACTAAACTTCATGTATAAACATAATTACTCGAGATATCGAGAAATATTTTGCAACATGATTGACACACTAATTCCAACTCTTTTGTGCTTACTTAAGACATAATCTTAAGCTTGCAAATTAACTTAGGATAATTAGGATCTACGAACCCACAGGTGAATATAAAATATACTACCTCTTCTAGAATCGTATTCAAGAAGGTGGTTGTTGAGATCCAGTTGACATCATACTATTATGATATGCTGTAATGGCTAAGTATATTCGAATGGATCAAAGAATTAAGGTTGGTGCAAAACTCTTTGCCTACCAAGTTATCTTTGAAAACATTTTAATGTTCATCCATGCAAATTTCGATCTTAAAAATCAATTTACATTGAAGAGGGCGTACTTCTTCAAGTAAAATTTACCAGGTCACATACCTGACCATCATGCATGGAGTCCATTACGAATCGTATGACTCTAAGCCATATCAAGAAGTTGGGATTAAAAAACAATCTTTTATAAGTCGCATTTTAGAATTCATCACTATAAAGGAGCGATAAAATTCCACCTGGCCTCCTAGGGTCCGAAGAAACAACTACTGAACAAGCAATGAGGAATACTTTTTCCGAACCATATGCTCAGTTTGTGGCTCTTGAAACATTTTCTCCCACTCTGTCTTATCAAGAAATAATCGTATTTTTTATTGAAAGACAGCATCACGAGTCCCAAACGCTTTGTTCTCGTGGTCAATGTGGGATTATTGAGCACTTGTTTCATTCAAATAACTTATAAATTAGGTACGCTACCTACCCATATCGTATATGGAATGAAATCAGACTGTTTTAAATGTGTTTTAATATGGTGGGAAAAGAAATAGCAGACAAAAAAATTAAGATCCCAAGGTTAGTCAAATGGCTCATTTTGACTTGATAAAGACAAAACCATATCGTATAAGGTTCTGTTTCTCTATTCAACAACACCTTATCTAATAATGTGTTTTAGAGAAGTTAACTTGTGAAATCATTTCACAATACTTTTGGTGAAAATCAAAGTCAATACTTAGATATTTATGGTTACGATATAGTCGTAAGTCCTTGATCTAATGTTCTAGTGGTTAACTACTTCTCATTGAAGCTCTTTGAACTTTTCAAAGATTTCTCTTAGCACCTCATTAAGTAGAATCAAATATAATATCTACTTAAATCGTTTGGTAAATAAAGTGAAATAGTCATAACCATCTCTGGTTGTGTTTGTTATTGGACCACACATATTCTAATGTAATAGGGCCAATAACTCACTAGTTCGATTTCCTTTTAAATAAAAAAGGGCACGAATCATCTTGTCTTGAATACAAGATTCACACGCACCATAAGATTCAAAATCAGATGGTTTAGGGATAGTTGTCAATACTAGCCTCTTAATGTGCTACACAATCCAGAATTAAGATTAGATAAGGGTCACCAATTTTGAGCCTTTACAATCTATATGACAAGTAATTACTAGGTTAGGTCAAGAATATAATTACCTTTGATTGGTATGGGATAACCATTGACCAAGTATAGGCATAAAAAGATACAACGTTTGTTCTATTTCACAAAAGTGAAACACTTGTGTCGTACACTTAAGTGGATACTATATTCTTTATTTAGAGGTTATGTACATAATAACGTTTATTAAAGTATACCTCTAAATCCAAAACTAGATTGATCACATTATAACTTTTATATGTCTCTATAGAAATAAAACTACAATAGTTATATTTCCCTTGTAGGTCGACATTTAATTATGGTTAATCGTCGCACGAATCATTATTATATGCATTGAATACATTGATAAAAACCATAATAGGTATCTAATACCCAAAAATTGCATTTAGCAAAATAAATGTCGATCATATAGATATTATGGGTGAAAAATTACACCTAATTTCAAACTCTTTAGAAAACTTTGGGAAGATTCTTTTCTTGTGTCCTACACTGTAAAATAGAATCGTCAAAAGTTGGGTTTGACACCTTGCTTGAGTTTTGACTTTACTATTCAAAATAGTCTAGCCTTTATCCCTTGCCTTGTGTCAAAGTCGAGCCAACCTACTCTTG
>JAIUZE010032698.1:0-12772 GCA_022085475.1 Heliosperma pusillum | reverse complement strand
AAACAACTAAGACAATAACAATTTGAATGAAGTTCAGACACTTTGCAATACTCTGTTTTCTGTTTGGATTAATTGACAAAGAACTAAGATAGGACCTTAATCAAAGCACAAAGCCAATGATTGAGGGTTGAACTGTGATCCCAGCACACAGCTAAGGACCCCAGCTCACTTCCAAGCACAAAGCAAAGGAAGTTGTCTCAAGCACACAGCCAAGAGATGCAACAGAAACAAGGTTTCAGTTTTATGTTTTACTTCAAATCTGATTTGGATTTCATTAGGTGAAGGCCTTATATAGGCAGCAAGGATACACTCAGACGTTTAGGACACATCTAGGGCCACAAGGGCTTACAACATGAAACAAAATAACAGCTACAAACTTACAGAATTCTGACATAAAGTAGATAAAGTAGAAAGTAGTTTCTAAAGAGACAATCTTCCTTAATTGTTTGATCAGGTGTGTCTTGGGTGAAGAGTGGACTTTCAGGCTTGGGTTTGTGAACCAAACTGAAGTAGGAAGGCTCCCAAAGATGTGCTGAAGGTACCACACGCATTGTTTGTTCAAAAGGGGAAGGTTGACAGTGACATATTAACTACTCACCAAGGCTGAAATCTGACAGTTTGAAGTTGTCCCTAGCTAACTCTTTTGTGTTTTGTTTTTTCCTTGGAAGGGAAGTCCTGGTGAAAGTTTGGTTAGAGGACCTTCCCAAGACATAGGAATTTAGGGATTGGTTTAGGCTTTGTTTGATGGCTAAAAGAAGGAAGTTTTGACAAAACACTAAACTACTGCACATGTGGCCTGTAACTGGACTGGTTCACTTGGTTGTATTTTGAGGGGTGGTCTTGACGTTTTTTATTCTGAGGAGGTTTCCTGGACAAAAAGGTAGTAACCCTCCTAGTACCCAATGCCCCATATTGGTTTGGTGGGAGTCCCTAAGCTTGGAAGTTGCCCTGAGACCCTCCCCAGGGCACTGCTGCTGGCTGAGTTTCCAAAGGTTTTGCTGGCTTGTTTTGTGAGTCTGTTTTGTGGCTTGTTTGGTCTTGGCTCGTGTCATGACTACCTCTGGCTCGTGTCTTTGTGTGGTGGCTTGGGCCTGGGCTATACAAAGCATTAAGATAGCTTTTGACATAGGGTAGGTTTGGCATAGAATCCTGGTTAGACTGATCATAGGTTGATTGTCCTTGTCTTTGAGCATGGCCTTGAACTCCTGTTGCAACCCCTCCTTCTTGAAAAAGATTTGCCCTCAAATCCTCTTCATCCTAAGAGTCTTCTTGATAATGACTTAGGTCTCCCACATTGAATTCCCAGTACCCCATAGTCTCTGTAAATCTATTGTAACATTAGTTCCCTAACCCTTTCAAGCACTTCAAAAGGACCATCAGCTTCTTGGCATGAGTTTGTTTTTCGTTTTCCCTCTGTGATCTTCTTTTCCTTAAGTCAGCCATACCCCATGTCTCCTGCCTGACTCTCTAGCTTTCTTTGGACCCTGTTTGGCTCTTGACTTATAACATTTCCATTTGTTCTGGCTCAATCTGTTTTCTTGACTTGACTTTGTGATCTGCATCATCTGTTGTCCTCTTTCTTTGGCATCATAGTTGACTTCTTTCCTTATATCACTGGTGCTAGGTCCGGTAGGCATTAGAGGATTAGCACCTAAACAACTTCAAAGGTCTTAACCGTTTGCTGTGTGAGGGACTCTATTGAATGCAAAAACTCAGCTTGTGACAGTTTGATCATCCCAATCCTTAATACTTAGCAATGTACATCTCAATATCTTCCTATAGTTTTTGAGTTAACCTCTGTCTGCCCATCTGTTGGGGGATGGTATGCTGTGCTGAAGAGTAACCTTGAACCTAGGAGCCTCCAGAGTGACCTCCAAAAGTGGCTCATAAACTTAGTATCCCTATCAGACACAATGCTTCTTGGTACCCCATGCAACTTTACTATTTCCTTGAAGTAGAGTTCTGCTACCCCCATGGCATCTTCTGTCTTCTTACAAGCAACACAATGGGCCATTTTGCTGAACCTATCCACTACCACCATTACTGAGTCTTTGCCCCTTTGTGTCCTAGGCAATGCCACTATGAAATCCATACTGATGTCCTCCCAAGGTTTGTTTGGTACAGGTAGTGGGGTGTAGGGACCTGCATGGAACTGTGACTTGGCTAGTTGACAGGGTTTGCACCCTTTTATGGTGTCCTGCACATCACCTAGCATCTTGGGCCAATAGAACTGCTCATGCAATATCTCATAGGTCTTTTGTACCCCAAAGTGCCCTGCAAGGCCATTGCAATGGACCTCCTTAACTAGTAATCCTCTGTAAGGGCCTCTAGGTATGCATAGTTTGTTTCCTTGGAAGAGGAATCCATTCTGTGTCAAGTACTTGCTCCCCTTCTTGAGTTTTCCCTCTGCATACACTTCCCATTCCTCCTTGAAGTCTGGAACTTCCATGTAGAGTTCCTTCATGAATTCAAAGCCTAGGACCCTTTGCTCCATGAATGACAACATCACAGATCTCCTAGAAAGAGCATCAGCTACTACATTGTTCTTGCCTTCTATGTATTTGCTTGAAAAGGAGAAAGATTGCAGGAATTCTACCCACTTAGCATGCCTGGGGTTGAGTTTGTGTTGACCATTGATGAACTTTAAAGCCTCATGGTCTGAATGTAGCACAAAAGGCTTAGGTTTTAGGTAATGCCCCCAATGATTCAGAGCTCTCACTATGGCATAAAACTCTTTGTCATAGGTAGAGTAATTTAACCGTGCTCCACTTAGCTTCTCACTGAAATAGGCTATGGGCCTCTTCTCTTGAACCAGTACTGCCCCAACTCCTAACCCACTTGCATCACATTCTACTTCAAACAGTTTGTTAAAGTCAGGTAAGCCTAGTATAGGGGATCTACACAACAGATCCTTAATGGTTTTGAAGGACTTCTCTGCCTTTTCTCCCCAAGTAAACTCGCCTTTCTTCATGCATTCTGTGATAGGAGCCATGATAGAACTGAACCCCTGAATGAACCTTCTATAGAAGGATGCCAACCCATGGAAACTCCTGACCTCTGTTACTGTCTTAGGTGTGGGACAATCCCTGATTGCCTTAACCTTCTCAGGATCAACAGCTACCCCATCCTTTGATATGATGAACCCAAGGAAGTGAACCTCAGGCTGCATGAAAGTGCACTTCTCTAGCTTTCCATATAGCTTATTCTTCCTGAGAACCTCACAAAGCAAGTTCAGATGTTGTAGGTGTTCCGTCTTGCTTGAACTGTAGACTAGAATGTCATCAAAGTATACCACAATGAAATTTCCCAAGTAAGGCCTTAAGACTTCTGTCATGAGCCTCATGAAGGTGCTAGGGGCAGTGGAGAGCCCAAATGGCATCACTAACCATTCATACAGCCCATGCTTGGTCTTGAAAGCAGTCTTCCACGCATCTCCAGCTCTTATCCTTACTTGATGATACCCTTGCCTTAGATCAATCTTAGTGAACACTTGAGCCCCACTGAGTTCATCCAGAATGTCATTGAGTCTAGGTATAGGGAACCTATACTTAATGGTGATATTGTTAATTGCTCTGCTATCTATACACATCCGCCAAGTTCCATCCTTCTTAGGCACTAGCAGTGCTGGTACAGCACAAGGACTAAGAGACTCCCTGACATACCCTTTGCTAAGCAATTCTCCCACCTGAGATTGCAGCTCTTGTGTTGCCCTGGGGTCACTTCTATAGGCTGGCTTGTTTGGCAGGACAGCCCCAGGTACTAGATCAATGTGGTGCTCAATTCCCCTTAGTGGGGGTAATCCACTAGGTAGTTCAGCAGGGAAAACATCCTCATAGGTTTTCAGCAAGGCTTGTACTTCTTTAGGCACTTGGTTAGACCCTTCCCCTACCTCCTTGGTGAGGAGGACATAGACTGGCCTAAGATCATTTAACTCTTGCTCCATCTCTGCTTCACTTAACAGCAGAACTTCCTTAGCAGCTTCAGTCAAGAGTGGAGGGTTCCCTTTCAGGATAGGGAGTAAAGGAGCTAAGATGATTTTCTTCTTCCCAAACTTAAAAGAGTAAGTATTGTCCCTTCCCTGATGGATAGCATCCCTATCAAACTCCCAGGGCCTCCCTAATAGAAGGTGACAAGCATCCATAGGCAATACATCACACAAGGCCTCATCAGCATATCCTTTCCCAATAGAAAACGGAACAACACATTGTTGATCTACTCTAACTTCAGCCCCCTTGTTCAGCCACCTAAGCTTGTAAGGTTGAGGGTGGTCTTTGGTGGCCAATGTTAGTTTATCCACCATTGTCTTAGAGGCTACATTGGTGCAACTCCCTCCATCCACAATCAGATTACACACCCTCCCTTTTATGGTGCACCTAGTTCTAAAGATCTGGTGTCTTTGATCTTCTTCTAAGGGTTGGGGTTGTGTGTGCATCACCCTCCAAGTCACCAGACTTAACCCCGCATCAGGTTCTATCAACTCCTCACTAGCCTCTATCTCAGGCTCTTCCATCTCCTCATCACAGACCAACACCTCATCATCCCCCCAATGGATTCCCTCTAGAGTGCTCAGAGCTCTTTTAGATGGACATTCTCTAGCAAAATGTCCATATCCTTGACATTGAAAACACTTTTTGAGGGGGGTAGTCTTCCTTTGGCCTGCCTCAACAACCTTGCTTTTATCAGGGTTAAAAGGAGTCTTAGTAGGAGCCACAGGTTCTCCCATCTTAATTCCTACAAAAGGTTTGTAGTTAGGTGTTCTAGCAGGAGTTTTAGAGACACTGGCTTTCCCTTCCCCCAACTTTTCTACTCTTAAGGACAAGTTGACAGCTTCCTCAAAGGAGTATATGTTTTGCAGCCTAACTTTACTAGCTATCCTCTCATCCAAGCCTTCTAAAAACCTTGCTATCTTTTGCTCAGATTTCTCAACAACCTCACATTGTAATGTAAGTTGTTCAAAGTCTCTTAAATAAGATTCTACAGGTTTTTGTTCTTGTTTAAGGTGAGTGAGCTTAATGAACATGTCCTGAGTGTAGTCCCTAGAGACAAAATTAGCTCTCATCTTCTTTTTCAGTTTGAGCCATGACTTAACAGGTTCTTTCCCTTCCCTAACCCTCAAGGTTTTCATGTTTTCATACCACAGTGAGGCATAGCCTTTTAGTTTCATGATAGCAACCTTAAAAGCCTTTCTATCAGTGTATCCTTTAAACTCAAAGACTCTTTCTACAGACCTTAGCCAATCTAAGAAATCATCATGGTTCAAGCTACCTAGAAAGTCAGGAATCTCTACCTTGATATCTTTGTCTTGGTGTCTGAGAAGACTGTGATCTGAGCCATCTGAATCTGACATTTCAAACTGATCTACAGGTTGTCTCCTCCTTCCTCCACCTTGTGGGAAAGGTGCTCCTCTCCCTCGACCTCTGTCTCCCCTTGTATCATTGTTCTGTTGGCCCTCAAGGAGTTCATTGACAGATCTAGAGACCTCCATTACAGTTCTGACAAGACCTTGAACTGTGTTTTCAAGACCTGTGATTCTCTCTTCACTCATGGTTGTATTTTGTGTTTTTAATGTAGTTAGGTATATGAACTCACAAACCAAAGCTCTGATAACCAATTTGCACTGAAACTATTCAGAAAAACAACTAAGACAATAACAATTTGAATGAAGTTCAGACACTTTGCAATACTCTGTTTTCTGTTTGGATTAATTGACAAAGAACTAAGATAGGACCTTAATCAAAGCACAAAGCCAATGAGTGAGGGTTGAACTGTGATCCCAGCACACAGCTAAGGACCCAAGCTCACTTCCAAGCACAAAGCAAAGGAAGTTGTCTCAAGCACACAGCCAAGAGATGCAACAGAAACAAGGTTTCAGTTTTATATTTTACTTCAAATCTGATTTGCATTTCATTAGGTGAAGGCCTTATATAGGCAGCAAAGATACACTCAGACGTTTAGGACATATCTAGGGCCACAAGGGCTTACAACATGAAACAAAATAACAGCTACAATTTGCAGAATTCTGACATAAAGTAGATAAAGTAGAAAGTAGTTTCTAAAGAGACAATCTTCCTTAATTGTTTGATCAGGTGTGTCTTGGGTGAAGAGTGGACTTTCAAGCTTGGGTTTGTGAACCAAACTGAAGTAGGAAGGCTCCCAAAGATGTGCTGAAGGTACCTCACGCATTGTTTGTTCAAAAGGGGAAGGTTGACAGTGACATATTAACTACTGCACAAAAGGCTGAAATCTGGACAGCTTGAAGTTGTCCCTAAGCTAACTCTTTGTGTGTTTGTTTCTTGGAAGGGAAGTCCTGGGGAAAGTTGTAGAGGACCTTCCCAAGACATAGGTTTAGGGATTGGTTAGGCTTGTTTGATTGGCTAAAAGAGGAAGTTTTGACAAAACAGCTAAACTGCTACATGTAAGGCTGTAACTGGACTGGTTCACTTGGGTTGTATTTTGAGGGGTGTTCTTGACGTTTTCTGAGGAAGGTTTCCTGGCCAAAAAGGTAGTAGACCCTCCCTAGTACCATGCCCCATAGTTGGTTTGGAGTCCCTAAGCTTGGAAGTTGCCCTGAGACCCTCCCCAAGGCACTGCTGCTGGCTGAGTTTCCAAAGGTTTTGTTGGCTTGTTTTGTGAGTCTGTTTTGTGGCTTGTTTGGTCTTGGCTCGTGTCATGGCCACCACTGGCTCGTGTCTTTGTGTGGTGGCTTGGGCCTGGGCTATACAAAGCATTAAGATAGCTTTTGACATAGGGTAGGTTTGGCATTGAATCCTGGTTAGGCTGATCATAGGTTGATTGTCCTTGTCTTTGAGCATGGCCTTGAACTCCTGTTGCAAACAGGTTGCTTGATTGGATGGCTTTTTGCTTGTGGTATTTTGGGTTCGGGTGTGAGCTAGCGGGCGTTGGCCTGGATGAGTCACCTCTAGACGTTGTTTAGCTAGTTGCTAATAACTTTGATGTTGGATAGCATTTTGAGATACTACGTCTCTTGTAGTATTTTATATTTTGGTTTGTAATTATTGACATTCCTCGTACCTTTCTATTTGCATGTAAAAAGTTTTAAAAACATCGTATTTTCCGCTATTTAAATCACATCCTTGTTATGTTTTATTTCCGCATTCGCGAGGGTTGTCATAGTTGGTATCAGAGCTTTATCGCTCCCGACGCACACACGTGAACCCGAAACTTAAACTACTTGACCTTGAAATAATAAATGAGAGATGGGTAGAGATTAAGGACTTTACTTGGTAGTCTCTTTGTTTATGCTAAGTGTTAGGATTAACTTGTTATATTTTTGTTTCTTATGAAGATGGTTGGACCTCGAGTACAAGAGAACGTTATTCTCGGGGCTCTTACTCAATTTCTGAGAAATCAACAAGATGCGGCTAATGCTCGTGCCAACCATGTCCCTCCTCATAGAGAAGACAATCGCCAAGGAGGCTATGCTTGGGTGGCTTGCCAAATTGCTAGGAGCAATATTACGAGTTATTGCAATGTAAATACTCAGAAAAGTATAGATTTATGTAGGTTTTAATGCTTGTAAGACACACACACAAATGAAGACACAAAGGACTTGAATTGGACTTGTTGTTGTGTTGAAAGTTTCTGAACTTTATAAGAAAATGAAGTAAGAACAAGATAGTACTCTTCCAAAGCACAAAGCCAATGGATAGAGGTTGTGATGAATGACTCCAGCAACTCAGCAAAGACTCAAACAACACTCTTCTAGCACTAAGCAAAGAAGGGACTCAAGCACACAGCCATGAGTTTAGAAAATGGAAACAAAGGTTTCAATTTTTCATTCATTCATCAAATCTGCTTTCAACTTCTTACAAGCAAGCCTTATATAGGCCAAGAGATACACATCTAAGGGTCTCAAATGCCTCATCTAATGTACAATAAGTCGTGGCCTTGGCCTTACACAAATCAGAATACTAACTAGGATACAAAAGCATAAAGTAATAAAGCATAAAGCATAAAACAGAAAACAGGATGCTCCTCTTTGTCTTGTTGTGCAAGGTTAATTAAGATGTGTAAGACCTTGGAGCTTGGGCTTGGCAGCTACCCTCTTCAAGTACAAAGGGTTAGGATGTCTTTGAAGTCGTGCCCTTGTCTTGCCTAGTCAAATATAGCACCCAAAACAGCCTTGGTACAAGACAATGCTGAAATGTCCCCATCTGGACCCATTTGTTTGCACTTAGCTAAACCTGCTCTTTTATTGCGAATTAGCAAACACTTTCCTGGACTTTTATCTTCCTAAGACTTTAAACTAAGGTTTTTAGGCCTTGGAATAACTTAATTCATATTAGGGGTTGCCTTGGACGAAGCTCTTTGATGTTGGACCTGAACCGGGTGAGATAGGACATGGACCCTTCTGATTGCATTTTGTAACACTCATAACTCTCTGCTCAGAATGAATTTGAAGACCCATGATAGCTAATGTGAAAGCTATGGATGTTAGCTTTCTCCTCCAAAAATAATCACCCCTAAAAATTAGGTAGATTTTGAGTTATGCAACTTTGAGTGCAGATTGGTCTTAATCACATACCCAGCAAACTTGCCACTAACTATACCCGTTTTGCTCAGGCCATAACTTTCTCTTTAGGATGATGTAGGAGTACCCTAAGGTGCCATTTGAAAGCTAAATGAGTTATCTTTCCCCTCCATTTGGAATCACACAAATAGCATGCTCCAATCTTCAGTTATGATCCATTTGGTAAGAGGGGGTCAGACTGATCTCTACATTGCACTCTTCTGTAGGGGATATCTTGTAGCAGCCATAACTCAAACTACGTACCTGATATTGGGCTGATTCCAAATTCATTGTATATCCAAGACCATAAGCTTTCCAATGACTCAAGAATCAAAGGATTTGCACGAGTAGAACTTGAAATATGAAGCTTGAAAGTCAGGCCCGTACAATTGAAAGCTCAAGATGCAAATGTTGATCCCCTAAATTGCATTCATTTGGGATGTCTACTTTGACATCCCCATGGACGGTTGTATTAGCACAAAAACGAGTGACAATGCAACAAGTTTTGTTGCAAACTCCCCTTCTTCAAAAGAATTTGTCCTCAAATTCTGTTGGATCAAAATCAAAAGACTTGTTGCCAAGGGTTGTGTTGTCCTACTCTTCAAAAGATCAAGTACAACTTCAAAGATGGACTATCATGGCCTCCTCCCGGATCATAGACTAGAATGGTGAATGGCATGAGATATGTGGTACCATTCCCAAGATCAGATTGCATACCCAACCAAGTATTGCTTGTTCCTCCTGGATCAAATGTGAGGTGTATGACATCCTCCCTAGACTTCACATCTACCCTCATTCTTCTTGTAGTATCATGAGCTTGTCTATCATTTGAGGATGGTGTTCCATCTGGATGAAATGTACTCATGACAAGCTTTGGACTCAACTTCGCATCAAGTATCCCAATACTTGCAGCACCGAAATCAGAATGTTCATATTTGCACCCCAAGCTTGGTTTGTTCTCATTGAGTACTCTCCTAACATCCTTAGGTGACCAACACTCCTTAAGTGAAGCATAAGCAAGAAGCAAATCAGCCCCTAGGGTACCTCCTCTCACATTCAGCTCCTCTTGAGTAGATATCAAGTTATACAAAGGGTCACTCACATCAAAACAAGCATCATTCACATAGCACGCATCCAAAGAAGTGCTTATACAACAAGTAGAACACGAGAAAACTTCAAGTGGGCAGCTATTGTTTTTGTGCATTGGACTCATCATACACAACACCAAATGAACTAAAACTTGAGCAACATCAGGTAGTGAACCTCCCCTTGGTGTTCCACATAATCCCAACAAGTTCTCCCAACCAATTTGAACATTACTCATCTTAAAATACAAGAAGATCGTAGCTGGACAGTAGGGTTTAGATTGATCAATTTCACTCCTTAACATGTATGCGGTAGCACCCAAATGAGCAAGAATAACTTGCAACCTCATCAACATGTAAGAATGAAAGTGTGGAGATGCAAGAGCACAAGATATACCTCCCAAGATGAATGTTAAGAAGAAAGAATCATGGCTTGTGTAAGAGATCAGATTTGGCACTCTTGAGCATGGAACAACCCAAGACACTCCTTTTGCTTCACCCCTAGTTGACTCCCAACAACTACCACCATTGAACATGACCATGGACTGTCTAAACTTCATGGTTTGAAGCTCAAGTAGTCCTTGATCGACAATCACCTCTATAGGACCCAAATCAGTAGCTTGCTCATTGATGGCTCCACAAGAAAGGACAAGGCTATTCTCTTCTTCATTAGTAGGCTCATAGGTTGAGTTCAAGGAGGTTTTATTTTCAAAACATGGGTTCTCCATGATAGCACTACATGACCGTTTCACTTCAGCACATGTACTCATGACCTTTGGTTTAAGCTTAGACTTAGGACAAGCAACATCCAAGCATGACACAACAACCATTTGGCCTAAACTCTTAGCTTTCCCAACTGTTTTGATGGCTTCTAAACTATCCCCTTTAGTTAAGACCTCATGATTTGTAGGCCTTACTAAGATCTTCTCAACATATAAGGCTATCTCAAGCAAATCATCATATGGATACAACACTTCTACATCAATTCTCTTTGCAATTTCAGATTTCAAGCCATGGTAAAATCTAATTCCCTTTTGCACAACCTCAACATTCATATCACAATCAAAGTGTAGTTCCTCAAACAACTTAGCATATTCAAGGGCACACAATGAACTTTGTTTAAGGGCTTTTAGTTCAGTCCACAAATCCTCCATGGTAGAACAAGGTACATACTCTTGTTTCATGTTCCTTTTAAGTTTAAACCAAGAACTAATCATACCCTTCCCTTCCATTCTCCTTGAAAGTTTAAGAGTATTATACCATAACAAAGCAAAATCCTTTAAACAAGACACAACAAGTTCAAGCTTCCTTTTTTCAGAATAACACTTGTGCTCAAAGTAGCATTCAACATCATACAACCAAGACACAAATGCTCTACTGTTTTCACCATTAAAGGAAGGAAGTAATGGTGTTTTACCTTTGCTCCCAAGGGTATGAGAGGGCTTAGAACACTCATGTGCCAGGTGGTACTTCCGTTGGTACAAATCAGGTGGTTTAGGCTCCCTTGGAACACCATAGTTGCTGGTTGTCTTCTTTGGAAGCACATCACCTTCATACCCTTTTGTAAGAGCTTGCAACTTCCCCCTAGCTTCTTCTAAGGACTTGGAGATGGAACCAAGGTCACAAGGCTTCACTCTTTGACATGGAACATAAGGCATAACAAACATTGCTACTGATTTACTCACACAAATCAGATTGCACTCCTCTCTTGAAAACAGGTTGTTTTTGTGTTTATTATGTAGGTAGGGAAACATAAACTCACATACCAAAGCTCTGATACCAATTGCAATGTAAATACTCAGAAAAGTATAGATTTATGTAGGTTTTAATGCTTGTAAGACACACATACAAATGAAGACACAAAGGACTTGAATTGGACTTGTTGTTGTGTTGAAAGTTTCTGAATTTTATAAGAAAATGAAGTAAGAACAAGATAGTACTCTTCCAAAGCACAAAGCCAATGGATAGAGGTTGTGATGAATGACTCCAGCAACTCAGCAAAGACTCAAACAACACTCTTCTAGCACTAAGCAGAGAAGGGACTCAAGCACACGGCCATGAGTTTAGAAAATGGAAACAAAGGTTTCAATTTTTCATTCATTCGTCAAATCTGCTTTCAACTTCTTACAAGCAAGCCTTATATAGGCCAAGAGATACACATCTAAGGGTCTCAAATGCCTCATCTAATGTACAATAAGTTGTGGCCTTGGCCTTACACAAATCAGAATACTAACTAGGATACAAAAGCATAAAGTAATAAAGCATAAAGCATAAAACAGAAAACAGGATGCTCCTCTTTGTCTTGTTGTGCAAGGTCAATTAAGATGTGTAAGACCTTGGAGCTTGGGCTTGGCAGCTACCCTCTTCAAGTACAAAGGGTTAGGATGTCTTTGAAGTCATGCCTGTGACACCCTCAAATTTGCGGAAAGAAAAAAATATAATTTAAATACATAACGTAGGGTGTCATAAATAAAAGGTTCATTACAAAAGAAAATTTATATTATACATATGAATTATACAAGACGGGAGACATATCTCCCGTATAAATACGGAAATAAAAGAGTGTATAATAATATACAATCTAAGAACCGAATATAGGTCCAAGGTAAATACTTCGCTCGCTAGCTCGTCAATGTACCCAAAGTATGCATCACGAACCTGCCAACCGCATTAAATATAAACACGGAAGCCACAGTCAGTGGGGAGTAACTCCGAGTCTTCCCAGCCACGAAATGTCGAGTTTAATAAAACATGAATAACATAAAAGCAATGTATATGGACAATACAAAACGTTAAATATATGATATGCTTTTCATGTTATGAAACAGATAACTAACAAATAAACTAGCATGTGAAAGCTATCATGTGAAGCCGATAATAAACTATAACTCGAGGTAGGGAAGCTGGTATGCTAGCTCAGAGGTTCCTCTCAGAAACATGGCCGGGATACACTCAAACCCTAATCAACACGTAATCATGTGAATCAGTTAACAATCGGTAATCCAAACTCTATCAATCTTAGCCGGCTTGCATCTCACCTTCTAAAACTCATAGAATCATACAAACATGAAAGACCAATACTTCTACAAACAGGCATAAGTTCTAGGAACAGTCAATAGAAGACTTATGTAAACTCGGGTCTATAAAACGAGGTAGG